>CABHPP010147416.1:26092-50556 GCA_902168425.1 Peromyscus attwateri
TAGGGAGGGAGGAAGGAAGGAAGGAAGGAAGGAAGGAAGGAAGGAAGGAAGGAAGGAAGGAAGGAAGGAAAGGGAAGGGAAGGGAGGGAGGAAGGAAGGAAGGAAGGGGAGGGAGGGAGGGAGGGAGGAAAAGAGGGAGGAAGAAAGGAAGGAAGGAGAGGGAGGACGGGAGGGAGAGAGGGAAGAAAAGAAAGTGAAATCTGCGTATGGAAATTATGACTCGGAAAGAATAGCAAACAGCAGGAAGTCGCTGGAACTGTCCTGTGCGGTGCTGTCACCCTGCAAGGGAGGCTTGGGATGGAGTGGCCCGAAGGAGACTGCTGCTTGTGCCGTTCCACTTCGGAAGCTGGGCAGTCCGACTCTGGGTATGACTCCGGATCTATTCACTATTCCATGTTAATAAACCAAAACTGTCCAAAGGACAATACATTTGCCCCGCTTTCAGACATGGAACTATAAACCAGAAGTCAACCTTATCTAAGCAACCGCCATGGTCAAAGCTTATAAAAGCTGGGGTGGGGGTGGAGGGGAGCAAGAATTGAGGGAGTTAAAAAGAGTGACATCGTGATGAGCTGAGGATGTGGCTCAATGTTAGAAGGTTGCCCAGAATGAGTATGGGGCTGGGCTTCATCCCCAGCATTGCAGGGAGGAGGGGTAAGGCAAAGGGCTGCTATTACCATCTTCCAGAGCCCATACCCCAGAAAGCCCTACACTCAGCCAAGGTGTTCGGGATCCCAGCCCCAGCTACTACTTGTAAAACAGAGCTTCAAAAATGCTGAAAATAGGGTTGATCGTTTATTTCTGTATTTATTTATTTAATTTTGAGGTAGGGTCTCAGGTAGTGCTCACCATGTAGCTGAAAAGGATGTTGAACTCCTGATCTTTCTACCTCCTCCTGAGTTCT
The DNA here is from genome assembly GCA_902168425.1 of Peromyscus attwateri. Lineage (NCBI taxonomy): Eukaryota > Metazoa > Chordata > Mammalia > Rodentia > Cricetidae > Peromyscus > Peromyscus attwateri. Next base: position 26,997 of record CABHPP010147416.1, read on the forward strand.
AAGGTGTGTACTATTGTCCCTGGTTTTATGCGGTGCTGGGGACTGAACCCAGGGCTTTGTGCATGCCATGCATGCTACATTCCTAGGCCCCATTTCTCGGTTACATGATGCTTTTAAGGATTATAGCTGTGTGGGACTAGACTATACTATACTTAGTGAATTGTTTGGGTTTGGTTTTGTTTTTTAGACAAGGTTTCACTCTGTAGACCAGGCTGGCCTCGAACTACAGAGATCCACCTGCCTCTGCCTGCTGAATGCTGGGATTAAAAGTGTGTGCTACCACATCCAGCTGCTGTGTGAATTGCAAAGGGCTTTTTTCTCACTTTAAGTCATGTATTTTTACTATTATTATTATTATTATTATTATTATTATTATTATTATTATTGCAGATGTGTATGGTGTGTGTGAGTGAATGGGAATTGACTCTCTCTTTCCACTACGTGAGTCCTGGGAATCGAACTCAGTTGTCAAATGCAAGTGCCGTTAGCTGCTGAACCATTTCCCTGGCTCAAAATCATGTATTTTTAAAGCCTTAACTTAATGGATATCTTTAGGTGATCATAGCTTCTTAACCAGGCTCTACTGCAGATATCTTTGTTTCTGAATATTCATGTAATTACATACCGAAGTACCTTTTTGCAAGATACAACCTACAGACACTTTCCAAAAACAAAGTTTCCCTCGAGATTTAAAATAGCTGTAAGGTAGTCTAAAATTGTATCTACACTTCCTCTTTTACCAAAGAATGGCAAAGGAAGATGGTATTGACTTCCAACTGAGGTCAATATTTTCGATTTACATAATTTCTGGGCTATCTGCTCCAGAAATGTGTCATTCCAGTAAACACCTCACCATCTTATTTATTTCTACATAGTTACATCCTAGTATCTCAATACTGAAGCCGTGTCTGCTTCTCTTTGGCTGTGGAAAACACAGATGGTGCTACAGGACCAACGGTGATTAAAAGCCAGAGACCCAAGCTTTGACCACTCAGCTCCACCAGTGACGACGTGTTTGGCAGATCTTTGGAACATCAAAAGCCACGCATGCACATCAAGATGATAGGAACCCCCCTTGAAAGATACGTGTAAGGAAGAAATGAGACATTTGGCTTGGAGTTCCAGGTTCCAGTCCATCATTGCAAGGAAGTCAAGGCCAGAACTCAAAGTAGCTAGTCCTATCCAGTCAAGAGCAGAGAGAATGAATGAATGAATGAATGAATGAATGAATGCATACTGCTCACTTTTTTTTTCCCTTGGTTTTTCGAGACAGGGTTTCTCTGTGTAGTTTTGGTGCCTGTCCTGGATCTTGCTCTGTAGACCAGGCTGGCCTCGAACTCACCAAGTATTCAAATGCCTGAGACTATGAGGGGGTAACCACGGCAATGATTAACACACTGAATCTGTTGTGCTAGGGTGGACCTCAGATGTTGGCCTTCTGTGTTTTCCCTTTACTCCAGGAAGCAAAGCCATGCTTTAAGTAAATGTCCACATACACACGTGTATCATTTTAATTAAATGTTTATACACTTAGAAATAACTTGGCTTCATCTCTTTTTCAATTTCCCCCTCTGCATGCTAAATCATAATCTTCTCTAAACTGTTTCTCAAAAATATCTAATAAGAAACTCATTTCAAAAATTAAAACTAATGAGGAGGTAGGGGATGATGCAGGCTTAAGCTTATTAATGTAACTGATGGTTCCGTTTCTACGTCCAGTACCTACTGGTTTCTTAACAACGGAGAGCGGTAATGACTTATATTTTAGGACGGAGGTTTCTGGAAAGTCAGTGGACTGGAGAAAGGCAGATGTGCTTATCACCTCCACCAACAAGCTAAGAGGAGCGGTGAATATAACCAGCAAGGGAAGCAAACCTCAGAGCTAATTGGGCAGATTAGAAATCAACAATGTCCTTCATTTATCACATTAAAATTTCGGAGTCCTGTGGCTATGACTGCTGTCATGTGGGTGTTTACAGTCTATGATTCTCACATGAGAGAGACACGTGGCTTTGGCTGGGATATCCCATGGAGAAGGCTGTTAACTTTCACATCACTGTAACAAATACCTGACGTAGTAGTTTCAGAGAGGAAGCATTAATTCGGGCTTAGGGCTCCGGGGGCTCGTGCCACAGTTTCTTGGCCTCATGACAACGGGAACATGAGATGGAGAAGGTTAGCCACCCCCTCCTAGACAGAAAGCAGAGAGAAAGAGAGAGAGAGAAGAGACCAGGGTCCAGGTATGACCTTTGAAGGCCCATCCCCAGTGACTTACTTCCTCCAGCAAGGGCCCACCTAATAAAGTTTCCAGAACCTTCCAAAAGAGACTCTGGGGAACATTCCATTTTGGAGCCATATCAAAGTCCTTGTGCAGATGCCGGCCTCTTCATGAGCAGTGAGCATGGTGACGCATGGCTGGCAGAGCACAGCACAAGCTGTTGATGTCACAGTTCAAGGCCAGTGCACCCATCCTACAGGACCACCTCTTGAGCGAGGGTCAGAAAATGATGTCCCACAGGCCAAACCTAATCTTCCACCTACTGTTGTATATAGTCTTTGAACCGCAGTTTGGGGGAAAAAAAAAAAATCAAAAGAGGCATCAAACTTACCTCTGCCTCCCCAGTACCGCGATCAAAGGCAGGCGCCATCATGAAGGTGTGAAGATGTGGTAAGATGTATGGTGTTTTCCTCTGTTGGTTTCTCCTTTGTTATCTTGAGACAGGGTTGCTCACTAAAACCAAACCTCACTATTTAGGCAGGACTGACTGGCCAGCAAGCTCTCAAGCTCTACTTGTCTCCATCCTCCCAACCCAATGCTGGGGTTACAGGTATGTGTGGCCATGCCTGCCTGGCTTTTTCCAAGAATGAGGGGGGATTTGAACTCAGGACCTCAATCTTGTGCAGCAAGAAGTTCTCTTACCTCCTGAGCCATTTTCCTGGTCCCTTCAATATTTTCTGAAGGCTGATTACACAGGACCATAGACATTGTGAGGGAGATAAGACTGTTTAGTAAACTGAACAGTTAAAGGAATACGGATATTAAACTAGTGTGAGAGAGGCCTGAAGGACACGACCACAGATTCCAAGAATCAGATGTAGAAGGAACTTGTGTTTGTCAGTGTATGGTGGGGAAGGTTTGAGGGGGTTGGATATCAACTGACTGTAAGAATGTTTCTTCTGGTAAATTCAAGGGAACAGTCTCACAGAAGAGGTCTTGCCATAGGACAGCAGCGTCTGCTGGGCCTTCTGCTTTGGTCAAAGGCAAGCCAGTCACACACACTCCAAGGCTACTACTGGAAGGATTCTTACAGTGGTGGGAAGCTGAACTGGAATAATGCTCAAGTTCTTCCTGAGATCTTTATCTCAGAAGGCAGCGAGTGGGCGGGGCTGCAGCTCAGGTGTGAGAATGCCTGAATTACATGCACAAGGCCCTGGTTCAGTGCCCAGCATGACACACACCACGCAGAGTGGTGTATGCCCAGAAGCCCGGCACTCAAGAGGCGAAGGCGGGAAGATCAGAAGTTCAAGGTCACTGTAGTTGGCATGAGGCTGGCCCCCACAGGCTCACATATTTGAATATTTAGTCGCCAGCTGGTAGAACTGTTTGGAAAGGATTAGGAGGTGCTACTGCTCCAGTGCCGTGTCTGCCTGTCTGCTACCATTCTCTCCACCATGGCAACCACGGACTCATCCTCTAGACCTGTAATCCCCGACAAATTCTTTCTTTTATTAGTTCCCTTGGTCATGGTGTCTCCTCACAGCAGTAAAACAGTAACTAAGACAGTCATTCTCACCTAAATAGTGAGTTCTAGGCCAGCCTGGGCTACATGAGACCCTATCTCAGGAGAGAAAGAAGAGGGGGTTGCAGAATTGGCTCAGTGGATAAGAAAGAGCACTTGTTCTTGCAGAAGACCTGGCTGGATTCCCAGAACCCACATGGTGGCTTATAACCATCTGTGTCGCCAGTCCCAGGGGATCCAGTACGCTCTTCTGATCTCTGTGGGCACCAGGCACACACGTAGTACACGCATATACATGCAAACAAAATACTCATACTCAAAAATAATAAAATAAATAAATCTTTTGTTGTTGTTGTTGTTTTTGGTTTTTTGTTTTTGTGCAGTTTTGGTACCTGTCCTGGAACTCGCTCTGTAGACCAGGCTGGCCTCGAACTCACTCTGTAGACCAGGCTGGCCTCAAACTCACGGAGATCTGCCTGCTTCTGCCTCCTGAGATGAAAGGTGTGTGCCACCACTGCCAGGCTGGCAAGTGAGTTTATAATGAACAATTTTTATAATTCAGTAAGGACTGACCTTACAGGGAAATATATTTTATTGTATATTATAAGTGTGTGTTTATATTATACTTGTATTTTACTATATGTTTATGATATATATGCTATACATATAATATATAATTAAAGGGGGCATGCTAAAAAGAGGGCTTCTGTGTAAATAAAGGATATATCAGCTATAACAAAAATCCTACTACGAAGAGCAAGGTTATTTTTAGGAGGAGGGCTCCAGTTACACAAAATAAGGAAAGGACATCTCCTGCTAAATAAAGCGAGCTGAAATCTTTCCTCACATAACTACCGGAAATAGGCATGGCATGGTTTAAAGAAGGGGAAAAGTCTATAAATAAAAACAGAAAGGTGGAAAGACTACACCCCAAAACAGAAAAAACAAACACACTGAACTCAGCACACACACACACACACACACACACACACACACACACATGCACGCTCGTGTGCGCACACGCACACGTCCACACAGCGATAGAGTGCCTGCCTGGCATGCGTGAGACTCTGCATTGTGTGACGTGCTTACACTGGACTCCTTGGCGAAGTAGTTTAACGAGCGACTTCACAAGGCACAGCCACCTGTTACACTGTTATTTGGGCTCATCTATTTTCAATGACAACTTTGACACACAAGCCAGAGACACACCACCATAGCAACATAAGCAGCAGGGTGCTAGAGAATGAATTTTAAAGGAGTGACTTAGAGCCCCGGCAGGGCTGGAAATAAACAAATCCTTAGCGTTTATTACTGTGGCACACATTACCACCCAGCACACTTGGACTCAGGCTTTCCCACCAGCCACTTGGAGAACGGGCCCTCCAAGATGTCAACCGTACCACACAATTCCCCTAAAATGGAGACATTCTAACTATTTTATTCGTGTGTGTACAAGTGTATAGTATGTGTGGTATATGTTTGTGTGTACATATGTGTCTGTGTGTGTGTTTGTAAGCCAGAAGTCGACACCAGTTGTTTTTCTCTATTATGTCTCCCTCATTTTTTGAGATTGTTTTTCACTGAATCTAGAGCTCACAGGTTCAGCCAGACTAGCTGCCAGGGAGTTCCAGGGATCCCCCTATCTCCAACTCCCCAGTGCTAGTATTACCAAACTCAGGGGGTCACACGCTGTACCCCAAGTCAGGCCCAAGCACCCATCCAAAGAGCCAAACCGAAAGTGAAAAGCTGAGCCGGGTGGTGGTGGCGCATGCCTTTAATCCCAGCACTCGGGAGACAGAGCCAGGCGGATCTCTGTGAGTTCAAGGCCAGCCTGGTCTACAGAGCGAGATCCAGGACAGGAACCAAAACTACACAGAGAAACCCTGTCTTGAAAGAAAAAGGGAAAAAAAAAAAAAGTGGGAAGCTGAAAAAACGAGACTCAGTCAACATGGTCCCACTGGAAAGAGGGGGCTCTTTTCATTGGCTAACTGAGGATGAGTGGCAGGACCTGATTTGGGGTATAGGTTGCAGTCTCTAAATTCCGTGATACTGGATCACAAGTGAGGGCTCCCTGGGCCAAAGAGATGGCTCAGGGTCAAGAGTACCTGTTGCTTTTGCAGAGGACCTGGGTTCAGTTCCCAGGACCCACAAGGTGACCCGGTCATCCATTCAGCACCCACAAGGTGACCCGGTCATCTGTAACCCCAGTTCCAGGGATCTGATACCCTCTTCTACTTCAGGAGTACCAGGCACATGGTATGCATACATGAGGTAACACACTCATACACATAAAATAAGCTAAAAAACAAAGTAACCAAAAAGGGGGGACTACCACCCCCAGACTTTTACTTAAGTGCTGGGGACATAAACTCAGGTCCTCATGGTTTTTGCAGCGGGCACCTTACCTAAGGAGCCATCCACTCTGTCCTTAAAATGCAAGATATTTTCAAAGGTGAGTCATGCACTCCACAGAGAAAACAGACTCTAGTATGGCATTTCTCACACAGCTCAGCACAAGCTCTGGTGTCACTAGCAGTCCCCACAATGGGACAATGACTTTCCCGCTGTATGTTTGCTCAGCAGGCTCAGTGACTTAAGTGACCCGTGCCTTGGGCAGACAAAAAGAAGGGTGCTTTGTTGTTATTGTTTATTTGTATTGCTTTAGGGGAGTGAAGCAGGGATATTGGAGATGCAGGGTCTCACACACACTAGGCAAGGTCTTGCTATGTTAAATTTGAGAATGTAGAATTGAATCTTTGCAAATCAGAGCAGAGATAGCACAAGGGGAGGAACGGGTGGGGGGTGATTTAGCTCAGTGGTAGAGCGCTTGCCTAGCAAGCCCAAGGCCCTGGGTTAGGTCCTCGGTTAGGTCCTCAGCTCCTGGGGGGGTGGCGGGGACACGGACAGGACCACAAAAATAACAAGGGGAGGAATCGGATCCACTAACAATGTATCCACTCCGCACCTTACTGCAACCTAAACCGGAAGCCCCAGCTAAGGGAAACAGGCTCAGGGAGACAAAATTCAGAGTTGTTTAGTGAAATAAAAGAGCAGATCAACAAGAACAGAAGAAACATCACCTATCTGAAAGTGATGAGTCTCTTCTGGGGTGATCCTTTCGGTGGGCGGGGGCAATTAACAGGACTCACAACATTGTAGTCAACATTGCAAGGTGTGGCTGATTAGCCATCCAAAAAAGCTCCAACAAAAGCAGAAAGCAAATGATTATCCTGCTGGGGATGACGCACCCACAGGTGTGTCCCTGGCAAAGCTTGCAGTCTGCAGTTAGGATGGATAGGTCTTACCCCTGCCCAGATTCAAAGAAACACCCAATCCAAGGCAGATCTGAGCCTAGCCAGGAGCAGGAGCAGCACATCTGCCCCAAAGCAGCAGTCCCTGAGCCCCGGCAAGCCACTTCCTAGCTGTACCTTTTGACTTTGTTCTTAGCTTAGTCAAAAAGGAAAGGCCTGGAAGGCCCTTGGGTTAAGTTCTTCCTCCAGCAGAGAAAGACAGGCCAGAACAACCCCAAGGAGAAAGCCACTCTGTAGATGAAAAATAGATGAAGATGTGATACACCTTCTGGGAGACTGGCGATTTGGCTGCTTTTGATCTCAGAACCAGTAGAGAACTCTTATCTTTAAAAAATAAAATGGCTGGGCCAGAGAGATGACTCAGCGGTCAAGAGCACTTACTGCTCTTGCGGAGAAGCCTAGTTCAGTTCCCAGTACCACTTACTGGAGTCTGTAACTCCAGTTCCAGAGGATACAACATCCTCTTCTGGTCTCCATTAGCACCAAACACACACCTGGTGTACAGACATGCGTGTGATCAAAACATACATACACATAAATCTTTTTTAAAATTTAATTTAAAAAATAAAAATTAATTAGTTAATTAAAGTGGCTGATATGCCTGTAATCCCAGTGCTCAGGAGGCTGAGGGCAGAATTTAATGTCACCCTGGGCTACAGAGAAAGTTCAAGGCTAACCTGAGCTACATATAGAGATCCTACCTCATATGCCCACAAAAAAATATTAAAAATAAAAACCAAACTAAAGGGGTTGGGGATTTAGCTCAGTGGTAGAGCGCTTGCCTAGCAAGAACAAGACCCTGGGTTCGGTCCTCAGCTCTGGGAAAAAAAACAAAAAAAAAAAAAAAAACTAAAATAAATGAATAAAAATAAATGATTCTGACAGAATCAACACTGAAAGGGAGGGATGGGGATGAGAGAGAGAAGGAGGGAGGGGGAGAGAGACAGAAACTCCAGGAGGAGTATGAACCAGAAGCTGAACAACTCTGTAAATAATGGCTAATTTTAAACATACTCGCCCATCTCAGAAGTGTTTTTCTTGAGAAGCCAAAAGGGGATTACTCCATTTAGACAACTAATAGCCTAATTATTTTTTTAACAGGAAAAGCAACTACCAAGCTCTTTTTCAGCCAGATCTTGGCAAGAAAACACATCTAAGTACAACCATATCTATAGGCTGTAAGTCATCCTGTCCAAAACCGTAATTACACTTGGCTATGCCCAAATTTCCATCATACACAGTCCAAAAGAGGTGGACAATTTTTTTTTTTTTCACGACAGGGTTTCTCTGTGTAGCCCTGGCTCTCCTGGAAATTGTTCTGTAGACCAGGTTGGCCTCGAACTTACAGAGACCCACCTGCCTCTGCCTCCCATGTGCTGGGATCAAAGGCGTGTGCCACAACCACCCAGCTACTTACAATAATTTTTTTAAAAAAAGAAAAAAGTACAGGAAAAAGTGAAGAAGAATTTGTCCCATCTTCAATAGACTGGGGTTAAGTCTCCAGCTTGCAAGGTATAAAGTCATGCCCTAGTAACCAAATACAGCTCAAGATACCAAGTTTTCTGCACGTGGGAGGGTTAGATAACCACACTTCTTTATCTCTCACCCCTGGTCATTAAGCAAAAGCGCTATTTTCACAGAATGTTTTGAGTACTGAGCAAGCTACGCTCAGCAACCACGGGTTTGTGAAAGAAGGTGATGCGTTAGTGCGAACTCAGCAAAATGTTCCAGAGAGAGAGAGAGAGAGAGAGAGAGAGAGACTTATGTCACCAGGACATCAACCCCAGCAAATTACACAGCCAGAAGACATGTCCCTTCTGGCAAATCTTGTCTTCAGGAAAACCATCTGTCCAACGATAGACTGATGGTAGCCAGGGGCTGGAGGAAGGAGGAGCTGTGTGTGGTACATACACAGTTTGGTGGCACATGTCTACAGTCCTAACTACTTGAGAGGCTAAGGTGCCCATAAGCACAGGAGCTCCAGACCAGCCTGAGCTGGATGTGGTGGTGTACACCTTTAGTCCCAGGGGGCAAAAGCAGGCAGATCTCAGTGAACTTGAGGTGGGTTTGGTATACATAGCAAATTCCAGGCCAGGCAGGGTATGTATAGACATTATCTTTAAGACAAAACAAGCCGGGCGGTGGTGGCGCACGCCTTTGATCCCAGCACTCGGGAGGCAGAGGCAGGTGGATCTCTGCGAGGTCGGGGCCAGCCTGGGCTACAGAGTGAGTTCCAGAAAAGGCTCCAAAGCTACACAGAGAAACCCTGTCTCAAAAAAAAACAAAAGACAAAACAAAATCAGTCTAAATAACAAAGTGAGACCCTGTCTCACAAAAAGAAGAGGAGGAAGAGGAAGAAGAGAAGAAGGGTTGGCAGGACCGCTGGGCAACTTGCTGAGTAAAGACCCCATCACTAAGCATGACAACCTGAATTCAATCCCAGAGACCCACACGATAGGACAGAACCAGCTCCTGCAAGTTGACCTCTGACCCCCCATACACAGACACACAATAAAGTAATTAAATGTAATAAAGAATGTAATATCTAATGAGGGGCTCAAGATGCAGCTCAGTGATATGCACAAATCTGGATTCAATCCACAGAATTACCAAAATAATAATATTAATAATTATTATTATAATTATACTGATGGTGGCTGGGAAAGAAATAATCAAGTTTTCTCTGATGGAACATCACTGGCTATATCATCCACACTCCAAGGCAGGCCCCATGCCCAGTAGTCCTTGGCCTACACAAAACAGACTCCATATTTTGTTTCGTATTGGTATGTTTTATCTTATCTATGTTGTTTTGTTTGTTTTGATTTTCTTTTTTTCTTTTTTCTTTTTTTCTTTAAAAGATAGAGGGAGAGAAAACTTAAAAATTGGGTGGGTAGGGAGATGAGGAAGATCTGGGAGGAACTGGGGTAGGTGGAGGAATGTGATCAATATATTGTATGAAAATATAAATAAAATAAATAAAAATTAAAATAAAATAAAAATCTAGTGAGACGCAGGCGGTTGGCTAGTGAACCAAAAGTCCCATTTGTAGACATCATTAAGAAAGACAAGAGGGAAATGTTACAATGTTCATGTATTAATAAGCCATCAGACTGACTTAAACTTTTTTCCCCCAAGTTAAACATTTATAAAATTCTCAGAAAATAAGGTAACATTTTAACCGTACTTCCTTATTGAGAAAAGGAGTCCAATTAATGTCTGTTTCTACCTTGTACAGGAATAAAAGCATTATCCCTAATCAAATATTCTGTCTTCCACTTTAGAAGAACACTTGTCAGTACTAACTTCACTTGTCTGAAATGCTTCAAAAATTCATGATATTTCCTCTTATTTTAGTGAAGTGTTTGGAAGCTGATGCACCTCTTTTCTGCTAAAGGACAGCACAGCAGTCCCTCTGAATTAAAACAGTAGCACTTTCGCTGCTGTCGTAAAAGCAAAGGTCACTAACTGGGGGCTGGAGAGATGGCTCCATGGTTAAGAATTCACGTCTCTTCCAGAAAAGCCACGATAAATGTCTCCAGTTTTTAAGATGCCCACCTCAAGTATTTTGTTATCGTAGTACATGATCGCTGTCCACCAATGTGAATGGTCTTAATGCCACCAAAAACAATGAAAGCAGCCAAGAATGGTGGAACACACCTTCAATGAAAATAGTTAAGCATGGTGGTGGACAACTTTAACCCCTAACACCTGGGAGGCAGAAGCAGGTTTGAGGCCAGCCTGTAGTGCATTGCAGACTAGCCAGGACTAGCCAGGAATACCCTGTCTCAAACAAACAAAAACAAAGTTGAAAAGAAAAAGTCCTTAGATCCTTGAGAGAAGTGTAAAACTGTGGCTCTCCATCGACACTACTGAAGTAAATGTTGTAACCCAAAATGAATTATTTGAGGTAGACAATCCTTAACCGAAAGTGCAGATATCCTGGTTATTTGTGTGTGTGTGTGTGTGTGTGTGTGTGTGTGTGTGTGTGTGTACACGTCATGTGTACACATGTATATGTGAGGCTGTGTGTGAGCCCAGAGGAGGATGTCAGGTACCCTGCTCTCTCACTCCCCACTTCATTCACTCTCTTGAGTCTCTCACCGAACCTGAAACTAGGCCAGCAGCCAGCAAGCCTAGGGTAGGGTGGGAGAGTAGAGCGGTGGTGGAGGAATCCTCCTGTCTCCACTACCCCTAATACTCGGATACACACAGTGCTAAGCCCAGCTTCTTTGTTTGTTTGTTTTGAGACAGGGTCTTTCTATGCAGTCCTGGCTGTTCTGGAATTGGATATATAGACCAGGCTGGCCTCAAACTCAGAGACCACCCGCTCGACACAAGTTTAAGATTTTGTTTTATTGCGATTTCTTAATGTGGGTGAACATGGTGGGTATTTACTCTACCACCAGGCAACAGCCTCTCAAAGAAATCATCTTCAAGTTAAATGATTTTATTCAGGGCTTGAGAGATGGCTCAGCAGTTAAGAGCACTTGCTATTCTTGCAAAGGACCGTAGGTAGTTCAGTTCCCAAGACCCACATCAGGTAGGTGGCTACCAATCCAGCTCCAGTGACTCCAACACCCTCTTTTGGCCTCTGTAGGCATCCACACTCATGTGCATATATCCACATATTGACACTCACATATATACATAAATAAATAACAAATCAAGTCCTTATTTTAAAAAAAAAATGAGCCGGGCGGTGGTGGCGCACGCCTTTAATCCCAGCACTCGGGAGGCAGAGGCAGGCGGATCTCTGTGAGTTCGAGGCCAGCCTGGGCTACCAAGTGAGCTCCAGGAATGGCGCAAAGCTACACAGAGAAACCCTGTCTCGAAAAACCAAAAAAAAAAAAAAAAATGTATTCTGGCCGGGCAGTGGTGGCAGTGCCTTTAATCCCAGCACTCAGGAGGCAGAGGCAGGCGGATCTCAGTGAGTTCAAAAGGCCAGCCTGGCCTATAGAGCGAGATCCAGGACAGGCACCAAAACTACACGGAGACACTCTGTCTCAAAAAACCAAAAAAAGGGGTCTGGAGAGATGGCTCAGAGGTTAAGAGCACTGGCTGTTCTTCCAGGAGATCTGGGTTCAATTCCCAGCACCCACATGGCAGCTCACAACTGCCTGTAACTCCATCTCCAGTGGATCTGACACTCACACAGACACACCACACAAATACACCTAAAATAAAAATAAATAATCATTTAAAAAAAAGAAAAAAGAAAAGAAAAAGAACAACAAATTTATTCTAGGGTCTGGAGGTGTGGCTCAGTGGTAGGGCACCTTCCTGGAATGTGTAAGGTCCTAGCTCTGATTTCCAGAACCTTCCCTCTGAAAAAGGATTTCTTAGTCCACATGCAGTATGACTCTGAAAGAGTAATATTAATTTGCCTGTCAAACTGCCTTAGGAAGCAATGCTAAGAAAGCTGAGTCAGCCAGGCGGTGGTGGTGCATGCCTTTAGTCAGAGGCAGAGACAGGCAGACTCCTGCGAGTTCGAGACCAGCCTGGTCTACATAATGTGATCCAGGACAGCCTGCCAGGACTACACAGAGAAACCCTGTCTCAAAGAAAGAAAGAAAGAAAGAAAGAGAGGGGGGGGGGGAAGGGATGTCAAGGCTGGGACTCAGTGGTAGAGTGGTTGCCTAGCATGCAGGTTGCCTGGGCTCGAGGACCTGGAGTAGAGAGGCACAAGCCTGAGACGTTGAGGAGCAGCATCTCTGGGGTGGCAAACACGAACCTCGGAACAGTCCATTTTGATCATCTCTGAGACCTCAGACCTCCCAATCTGCTTACTTTTAGGTGAACAGTTTAAAGTTTTCAGAGGCCCAGCGTGGCCTGTCTGTTCCCAGCGTGGCCTGTCTGTTCCCAGCGTTATTTTCAGACACTAATTTTGAGCTAGTCACAGGTGCTCCTGAGCTCACATCCCTATAGATGATGCCTCTAAAAGCCAGAGGTTTCTGCTGCCATTAAAAGGAATAATTTCCAGGAGCGTAGGGGTGGTTCTCTTTTTAGATCACAAATGACAAAAGTTCTTTTCAAAGAGGAATATGATTCATTATTAAAGTTGTTCAGAAGAAGTCACTCAGCTTAAAGCTTATGTTAAGTGGCTCTCCCACCCCTTTTATATGGGACCAAATCTTGCCACATAGTCCTGTCTGGCCTTGAAAAATCAATCAAAACCTTTTTTGTTGTTGTTTGTTTTTTGGTGATGGTGATGCTGGGGATCTGACCCAGGGCCCTGAGGACATTTACAGATCAAACTTTAATATTCATCGTTTCAAACGGAGTCTCCTGTGCTGTCTCCGTGGAGCATCTAGTGCTGCCTAGCTTACAACATACAGACAAAACTACTGCCTGCTGGGTAACAGAGACTCATGGTAAGTGAATGCTGAGGGCTCACCTGTAAATGGGAAAGCAGGGGGAGGGTAAAGGTTGCTGGGGGGGAGGGGAGTCACAGTCCTCTGTGGTGTAGTCACTGGTAAGTTGCCCTTGTTCAAGTAAATAAGCCCCCATCCCTGCTCCTGCAGGCCCTAAGTGAACAGTGGACGACATAGAAGTCTGGAAGGGACTTGTTGGCAAGAAGAGGCTCCATGGGAAGGAGAGGGAGAGAATGATAGTGGGTGGAGCAAGATCAAAATACGTTACTTGTGTGTATAGAATTGTGGAAGAATAAAACAAAAAACACCTAACTAAATAAGTAAACTACAGCCAAGCCACACCCCACCAAGCCCTTGTGCCACAGGATGACTGGCTGGCTAGTTCCTCACTGTGAGCTGACAAAGCCAGGAGACAGAGCTTACACAATTTATATGTCAGACAGGAAAATGGAGATGGTTGAGATAAAGAGGCCAGGTGTGCAGCCCTGGGCTTTCTAGGGACTGTGCAGCCCTACACAAGGCTTTCCAGGAAGCTTGGATACAAGATTCGATAACGGGTTGTATTCCGATCCATAAGCTGTCCGTGTAAGCCAGACCAAGTCACAAACCCTTTGCCAAAGACAAGACACACTGAGACTTTGCCACCATCAGAATAAATTAACCACCAGGTGCAGGGGTGCAAAGACTGAGGAGATCTCAGCACCAGGATAGCTGAGGCAGGAGGATTACAATTTCACAGCCAGCCCAGAATACATAGCACAAAATCCAATCTTGAAGATTTTTTAAAAAAGGAAAGAAAGAAGGGGGGAAAAAAAATAAGTGGGGCTGAGGGTGGAGCTCCATGGTAGAGTGCTTGCCCAGCATAAAAGGCAGAGAAAGGAAAAGCCTGCTATAAATTAAACAGAGATGCCAGGAAATATAAAGAGTCCAGCAAATGAGATCCAGTGAAGGGCGTGTGATGGTGCACGCCTTTAAGCTCAGCACTCAGGAGGCAGAGGCAGGAGGATTTCAATGAGTTCAAGACCAGCCTGGTCTACTTATTGAGCTCCAGGACAGCCAGGGCTACACAGAGAAATCCTGTCTCTAAAAAATAAATGCTGGGCGTTGGTGGCGCACGCCTTTAATCCCAGCACTCGGGAGGCAGAGGCAGGCGGATCTCTGTGAGTTCGAGGCCAGCCTGGGCTACAGAGTGAGTTCCAGGAGAGGCACAAAGCTACACAGAGAAACCCTGTCTTGAAAAACCAAAAAAAAAAAAAAAAAAAAAAAAAAAAAAAAAAAAAAAAAAAAAAAAGAAAGAAAGAAAGAAAAAGAGAAAAGAAAAAAGAAATAAAAACCTAGTGAAGGCTTAAACAATTAAGTTATAGTAAAACCTAAATTAATAGTGATTAATTCATTTGATTGATTCATTTCTTTTAAATAAGCATTAAGATAGGCAGTGGTGGCACACGCCTTGGGAAGTAGAAGCAGGCTGATCTCTGAGGCCAGCCTGGTCTACAGAGCGAGTTCCAGAATAGCCAAGACTACACAGAAAAACCGTCTTTCTGCCTGCCTCTGCCTTCCACTGCCAACCAAACCCCTGAAAGACCAAAACCAACCAAACCAAACCAAACAAACAAAAAACATGAAGATTACTTAGGTTTTTTTTTCCAGTGCAAAAATACACAGACATAGAAACTTCAAGATGAGGCCTTCATATAACTAGTATAATCAGACCAGAATGGGAAGGGTGTCTGTGTGAGTGAGTCTATGTGTGTATGTGTCTCTGTGTGCAGTGTGTGAATGTGCATGTGTCTCTGTGTCTGTTGGTATGTATCTGTGTCTGTTTATAAGCATGTGTGTGGTGATCTAGTGTGTACTCTAATAAAACTGACCTGGAGATCAGAGGACAGAACAAGCCACTAGATTAAACACAGAGGCCAGCCCCTTTCAGCTAGAGGCTTTTCAGCTAGAAAGGCTCTTTCAGGCTGAGGAATTGGTGAGGTAAGAGGTGGTGGCTGTGGCTTGCTCTGCTTCTCTGATCTTTCAGCTTTCATTCCAGTATCTGGTTCCTGGTTTTTATTAAAGGACTTTTAGCAATTCGTGTTACATATGTGAGTGAGTGTGTGTGTGTGTGTGTGTGTGTGTGTGTGTGTGCATCTCTGCATATGTATCTGTTTGTGTGAGTATGCCTTTGTCTGTGTATTGGTGTTTTATGTCTGTGTAGACATGTGTGTGAATGTCCCTGTGTGTGAGTATCCATGTGTTTCTGTGTCTATGTGTTTTTCTGTTTATGTATGTATCTCTGTGTGTGTGTGTGAAAGAGAGAGAGAGAGAGAGAGAGAGAGAGAGAGAGAGAGAGAGAGGAGAGAGAGAATGAATTTGGGGCCAGGGAGCAATCTTTGGAGATTAGCCATTTAGATTAAGTGCTCGAATAACATTATTATAGGGTGTCATCAAATTACATTTGTTTGGCCACTCTTACTTGGGATGATTCAGTCTAAGAAAGAAACACCACCCTAGGATAGAATGCTGAGGGATTTAAAGGAGCCGGTGATGTTTCTGTGCTTGTGAACAACTGGAGAGCAGCAGTCACGCTTCAGCAGAACTTAAGAGGAGGACAGACAAGCGCAGGGCTGAGGAGATGGCTCAGTGGGTACAAGCGAGCACTTCCTGAGCGAGCTGGAGGCTGTAAGTTCTTATCTCTAGCACCCATCTAAAGAGCTAGCAGGCGACCCATGGGCCTGTGACCTCAGAACTGTGTGTGGAAAGAGAGGTCACTGGGGTTTGCTGGCTGGCAGATTAGTTCCAAATTGAGTGAGAGACTCTGTCTCAAGGGAATAAGGTAGAGTGATAAAGGACACTAATGTCCTTCTCTGGCCTCCATGTACACACACACACACACACACACACACACACACACACACACACACGGGCAAGAGGATCGTTGAGTTCAAGGCCAGTCTAGGGAAATCCTAACTCAAAATAAGTAAATAAATAATAAAAAGTTGGAAGTGGAGTGAGTCATGAGATAGTCTGATGGTCTGATGAGAACTTCCGTTGGCTGCACGTTTACATACAGGACTTGACTTCCATGCCGTCTATGTGCTGGGAAATGAGAAAGTGAGTCACTTTAAGACTAGCTGTTAAAGTCTTGGTGAGCTCCGACTTGAGTATTTCTAAGTCAACAAACAGTACTGAAGGATGCTGTTCATGCAGCCAGCCAGGAAGTGGTGGGTGACCCCAGACTCCTTCCTTTGTCATCATTTATAAAGCCAGAGGCCAAGACAGAATGTCCTGGGCTTCTACCCCCACCCCCAACCACATGCATTCTGAGTGATGTGCCCTGTCTAGCTGGGGCGGGAGGGGGGGGGATGTTGGGGGGCTACCATCTAGACAGAAGTGACTTCGACACAGTTTAAATGGCCAAGAAGCCCAGATGTCTGGAGGACCTCTCGCAGACATTACCACCACCAAGAAGAACTGTGTGTGAATACAACTCCTGAGCAGGGATGCTGGGTTTACTCTGTCTGGGAATCTCTGCAAAGGAGCCATAGCAAGGAAGGTGCTCTGAGGTGCTATTCCTTCCTCCCCTCACAGTGGCCTCTATCCCCTGTGAGGAGTTGACAGGGTGGTCCTGGCGAATTAGGGCGGCAAGTGCAGTATCCCCCAGCCCTGAAGCTGGCCCTGGGTCCACTTTTCAGTAATAAATGTGTTTCCTTCCCTAGTTCTGACCTACAGCACAGCCATTTGGTTCAAATCTAGCACACACGTTCTTTTCCCCCACACTATCTCAGAAGATGACATGATCTTCTGGAGCGCTGTCTAGACCCAAAACAGCTATAGGCATTTCCTCGAAATCAGGGACCCACAACTTTCAATTCACTCATAATTTCCAACTAAGCCTTCCTGCTGGTGGAGTTCTCTGAAGCTGGTGCTCAAACATCTCTATGCACATCTTTTTATCTTTTATCTTTTACATGTGTGTGTATTGTGTTGTATGTATTAGTGTGTGAATAATCATCATCATCATCATCATCATCATCAGTTCTGAGGATAATCCCAGGGTAAACCTCACCTTCCACCTTGTTTGAGATAGGGAACTTCAGCTGTTTTTCTGCTGTATTGGCCAGATGAGCTGGCCCAAGAGCTTCCAGAAAGTCTCCTGGCTGCCTCCAGACACTTTGGTTATGTCTCCAGGTTTTATGAGGGTGCTTGAGATTCAAACTCAGGTCCTGATGTGTGGGCGACAAGTGCTTTTGCCCACCGGCCATCTCCTAAGACCATCTCTTGGACCACATTTTAAAAGCTTTACTGGTTTTTACTTCGCATAGCAATCCTCTTCTGTCCCTGGTGCAGGATCCTACTCATGGAGGGAAGTACTTGGCTGTTAAGCCACATCCCCAGCCCAAAATCATTGGTTCCAAAACGGTAATGAACTTCTCCAGTGTTCTCTGTTCCCTGAGTTGCCCGAAAGGCAGTGATTGTCTCTGCCTCACTTGCAGCGCTGTCCCCAAGTACCAGGCACCCAGCAGGAGGCCAAAAATGTATCTGTGAAATGAATACTTTCATTATGGCTCAAACACCAACCTGCAACTTTTCATAACCATAAATTTTCCAAATCCAACACACAGCTCCTTCTCTCCTCCAATGCAGACAGACTCTCAGTCCAGCTCACTGCCCCATGCTTGGCAGAATGGCCCCCGCCCTGTCTATATTTGATCATCTACCCTTGAACATGGTGGGCCTGGGCCAACCAGTGGGTTCTTTTGCAAAAAGAGTCCCAGAAGTCAGTGATAACAAAGTCAAGAGATTAAAACCGGCAGCAGACACTCTCCGTTGGCTTTGAAAGAACCAAGTGCCATATCATAAAAAGGGTGACATGGCAGGAAATGGACAGTGGCCTCTAGAAATCTTTTATTTTTTTTTTTTTGTTTTGTTTTGTTTTTGTTTTTGTTTTTCGAGACAGGGTTTCTCTGTGTAGCTTTGTGCCTTTCCTGGGACTCACTTTGTAGCCCAGGCTGGCCTCGAACTCACAAAGATCCGCCTGGCTCTGCCTCCCGAGTGCTGGGATTAAAGGCGTGCGCCACCACCGCCCAGCTAGAAGCCAGTCTTTAATTGACAGCCAGGCAGAAGTAGGGGCCTTAGTTCTCCAGCTGCAAGGAACTTAATTTTGTCACAATCCACGTGAGCCTTCCAGAAAGAAGGGAGGAGACAAGAGGGCTTGGAGATGTCATCCGCAGAGAACCTGAGCAGAGGATCTACCAGGCCACACCCTGAGTTGTAATTTACAGAGAATCTGGGAAATGATAAATGGCCATCATGTTTTAACATTTTTATTTAGTGTGTGCATGCTCCAAGTGCATGTATGTGTGCATGCTCATATGCATACCGTGGTGTGCCTGAACTCGGGGTCACCAGTCTTGGTAGCAAGTGTCTTTATCTGACGCATCATCATCTTATCAACCCAGGTGTTGTCTTAAGCTACAGAATTTCTGATAATTCTTTTTTACTTTTTTGGGGGGGCTTGGGGTGGAGTGTGGTTTCAGGACAGGGTCTCACTATGCAGCTCTGGTTGTCTTAGAACTCACTCTGTAGACCAGGCTGGCTTCAAACCCAGAGATCTGCCTGCCTCTGCCAGTCCTGGGATTAAAGGGGTGTGCCACTGCACCCAGCTTTTTTTTACTTTTGAAGATTTATTTTGCCCTAGTGGTAGCACACATCTTTAATCCCAAGAGAGGGATTGAGAGGCAGAGGGAGGTGGATCTCTGTGACTTAGAAGCCAGCCTAGTCTACAAAGTGATTCTAGGCCAGCCAAGGCTCTACAGAGAGCCATCCTGTCTCAAATGTTGCTTGGTGCTGTTTGCTTTGGTTTTGGTTTTCTTCCTAGGTATGTGTCTCTGTAAGTGCACGGCACATGTGGGCTCGGAGGACGGAAGCAGGCTCCAATCTCCCGTGGCTGGCGTCCCAAACATCAGTGCATTTCCTCCACCCCATGTGGGTGCTGGAAACAGAGCCTAAGTCCTTTGAAAGAACAGCAGACGCTCAACCCCTGCGCCATCTTTCCAGCCTCAACCTTCTTTTAATATAAAAGTATTTTGCATGCTAGACAAGTACTTGACCGACCACACTGTATCCCCAGCCTGAGAGGGCTGTCTTAGATGGGCCTGACAAGGACTTGGTTGGCTGCAGGCCCATTCCAGGGCTCAGTTCTACTGTGTTCTACTTAAACAGTGAGCCGTGGGGGTGGGCCATGTTGACGCCCTGTTTGTGAGAGCTATATGTCCCACACATTAAAATGTTTTTGCAATGACTTTCTCCTTTCCAGATGACGGGTGTTGTAGTTTATAACATGTATGACACACTTGAGCCTCATCTGTCTAATAGCCTTCCTCACGCCCCAAAAAAATCTCCACTGGGAATCCCACAAAATTCCCAATTTCCAGGAGGAGTCTGGGAGGCCTGGGGATGTAATCTAGAATTTTCCTTTCCTCTCTCATGGGGCAGAATCTGTTAGGTAAGGTCCAGAACTCAGCCTTTTTACCCCCAAAGGGGGCTAGAAATGTTTTCTACTTTTCAAAAAGGTTTTCAGAGTTGCCTAAACTATCCAAACCTCTAGCCAATAGAAAACAGGACAACATCCCGGCCTACCAGTCAGGGAACCTGGCCTTCACTCTCATCCAACAGTCTGGATGTACTTTTCCAATGATTACTGCTACTGAAAAACACATTGTCAGGTGTGGTGGCACAAACATTAATCTCAGCACACAGGAAGGAAGGGGGTGGATCTTTGTGAGTTCAAGGCCAGCCTGATCTACATAGTGAGTTCCAAGCCAGCTAAGGCTACATAGTAAGACCTTATGTCAAAACTAAATAAACAAAATGTTGACGGCTTGATACTATGTACACACACATACACACACACACACACACATACAAAGCATTCTTCTGTTCCCTGGAAATAATAGTCTTTCTGAAATAAGATCCACTCACTATCCTTTGATCATCAATTAATACAATCCAATGCAGTTTCTGAGACTACTTCTTAGAACCTTAGGGGTGGGGCTGGAGAGATAGATGCTCAGAGGTGAAGAGACCCACCTTTGGATCCCAGCCCCCACATGGTGGCTCACAACCACCTATAACACTAGTTCCGGGGATCCAACCCCCTCTTCTGGCCTCCATGGTCACTGCACTCATGTGTTAGACACACACACAGGCAGGAAAATAATCATACAAATAAAATGAAAATAAATAAGTCTTTTTTTTTTTTTAAGTCTTTTTTTTTTTAAGGAAAAAAACATAAGAACCTTAGGGCTGAGGTCAGAGTACCTACCTGCCTAGCATGCCCAAGACCCTGGTTTGAGACCCTAACAACCATCTCCAACTACTAGCTTACTATCTCTCTATCAAATGTGACAGCTAATAACCAACCTACCACATTCAACTCCATTTGGTTAAGAACGGTATTCATTTTTATCTCTTCAAGGTCCAGAATCTGTTCCCAATGACAGGTGTCCCCTTAAATGACAGGGGAAGGTGCAGTGTCCTTTTCCTGCATAAAGTCAACTTCCTGGCCCTGCCGGCGGGCCTGCATCTGTTCCTCGTCTCTTCCATTAGTAGTGAGAGCTTACACTTATCCATTAACCCTCCATGCCACTCAGGAGCGAGTCCAGAGCTCTGCATGATAGCAGGGTGGCTTCGGGAACACCATTCACTAGTGTCTGTGAGTGACACTGGCAAAGGAAGCCGCTTAGATCACTCGGAAATCAGACTAGTGATCCTAGCCTGGGTCCTCTCAACTGGGAACAGTCAGAAAACTTAAAAGATTAAAGAAAAAAAAAAAAAAAAGATGTGTTCCATCCTCTGAGGAGCCTTTAGCCTTCGTAGTCTAGGGTACCACTTTGTACACCACACAAAGTAGATGACAGCATCAGCCTTAAAACCCTTTCCTTCAGAAGGTCTGCGGGGTGCTTCCAGAAGCACTCTGTCAGTTTCCAGTGGAGAGGGAGGAGGAGAGAGAGGAGCTGACCTGCACCCTAGCATCTCCATCTGCACCCTTGTGTGTGTGGGGGGGTGCACACCCAGCTCCCAAGTCTGTTCTCAGAAACATCGGTAGGGGAGCTCTCCTGGGGCTAGAGGATCCTGGGTAGAGTGCTGGCTGTCCACCAGAGCAGAGCACAGAATGACATCCTGTGTGTGCGCCTGTCACTTTCCCTTTTTCTTTCTGCCTCTTTCCTTGATGAGGAGACGACATGTTTCTGTTTTTCTTCATTGTGCCCCAAATCCCTAAAGACCACAAATAAATCCCTACCTGCACACTCATTAATGTGAGGGCAGCCAGGATATTTTTTTTAAAGAAAAATAGTTTTAAATAGTTTATTGTTTTATTTTAAAAGCAAAAACTAAGATACCTACCTTACACTCTCTTAGGATGGGCTTAGTCTCTGAGGGATTCTTATCTTTTTTCTTTTCCCAAGATTTGTGTGTGTGTGTGTGTGTGTGTGTGTGTGTGTGTGTAGCCTTGGCTGTCCTGTAACTCACTCTATAGACCAGGCTGTCCTTGAACTCACAGAGATCCACCTGCCTCTGCCTCCCGAGTGCTGGGATTAAAGGCGTGTGCCCAGCAATACTTACCTTTTATTTGCTTATTTATTCATTTATTGATTTAGACAGTCTCACCAAGTAGTCCAGGCTGACCTTGAACTGTTTTGTTTTGTTTTTAATGTGTATTGAGTCGGAGGCTAGAGGAAGGCATTGGATCTCATGGTATTGGAGTTATAGATGATTGTGAGAAACCATATGGGTGCTGGGAATGAAATCTGACTCCTCTACAAGAGCAACAAGTGATCTTAACTGCTGAACCATCTCTCAGGTCCATGGTCTGGAACTCTTAATTCTCCAGTCTCAGTCTGCCCGTTGCTAGGATTATAGGCATTTACCATCACACTGACGTAATGATTTTTGTTTGTTTGTTTGTTGTTTTTAGGTGCTAGGGACTTATCATAGGGCTTCATGAATGCCAAGCAAGCACTCTTCCGCCCTAGACACACTTCCAGTAGGTTCTAAAAGGGACTATACTTCTGTGTCCCCTGGGTAGATACAAGGTCTGAGTCTCCAAGCTACCTTCAACCAGGGAAGGCCCGGTGTACATGTTATATAGCTACATAGGCTTGGGGATAATATACGTTAGCAACAGAAGTCAGAGAGAGAAACCGCAGCCCTTATCGCCTCCAATGAAAAACATTCATACCAGAAATCAGCGGCCTTGTTCCAACCCCAATCCCACCTTAGCAGAGACAGGCAACTGGATGTGCCCTCTATAGGCCTGGAGTCATCTGGGAAACAAAACGGCATGGCTACAGAGGCCGCTAATATGTAGCACTTCCAAGTCTGAAATTCCAGAATCTAGATGATTCAGATGAAGACATCTTCCTCATTACAGCAGCTGTCAGCCCCACCCCGACTCTAGTCAATAACTTCCCACCAGGCTTACGTTTAGTTCAAAGATGGCTGCATTTACGCCAGTGAAGTTTTTTTGTTTGGTTTGTTTTGGGGGATTGTTTTTTGTCCTAGTTTTGTCTCATCCAGTAAAGGTACTTTGCCACCAAGCCTGGTGACCTGAGCTCTATCCCCAGGACCCACTTGGGATAAGGAGAGAACCCACTCTTACAAGTTATCCTGACCTCCAAGCATACACATGCACAAATAAATAAATGTAATGTTTGTTTGATCATGGAGGGCTAGGGAGAGTTCTGTCAGTCATGTGGTGAAGTGCTGAGTCCAATCTCCACATCCTTGGTGGGGGAGGAGGAAGAGGAGGAGGAGGAGGAAAAGGACAACATGGTGACTTGCTTGTAATCCCAATACTGGGGAGGCAGATCGCTGGGCTCGCTGGCCAGCCAGCCTAGCTGACTTGGCAAGCGGTTCTAGGCCAGTGAAAGGGGCCTTATTATCTAGAAATAAATAAATAAAAGATGAGCTGAGGTCTGAGGAAGGACACCCAAGGTTGTCCTCTGGCTTCAACATGTATACCACCAGCACACATAAAATCACAATGAATCCATGGAATCTTACTTCCTAAATTCCTTTTTCTGAACCTCTCTCCTCTCCTTTCTCTCTCTCTCTCTCTCTCTCTCTCTCTCTCTCTCTCTCT
>CABHPP010147417.1:0-12691 GCA_902168425.1 Peromyscus attwateri
CCTGCACTCAGGAGGCAGAGGCAGGCAGGTATCTATGAGTTTGAGGCTAGTTTGATCTACATAATAAATTCCAGGACAGTCAGAGCTGTATAGTAAGACCCAGACTCAAAACAAAACAAAGCAAACAAACAAAAACAATAGTTAACACTTACTATATTATTGTTAAATTTAAATTTATTTCTCATTATTTAATTTTTAACCATATTATTTCTTTGCTTCTCTCTTTACCTTTCAGCTTTTTGAATGGGTTGAGTCTTAAATTTTTTTTGTATGTTTCTTCACTTATTTGGATATGTAATGTCTCTGATGGTTTGTTCATTTTTGTTCTTTCTACATTTTATGTATTTAAGATTTTTTTTCAGATTACAAATGTGCTATGTAATTATTTTATTAGTGCATGGTGGAGAGCAGAATTCTGAGTGTCTTTCAGATTCCTAACCCTTGACAGTTGTCCCAGAAGTGGAAGAGATAACAAATAATAAACATACCTCAGTCACAGAATCTCATCCATAAGACCACCCGTGTTGGGGGAGGGGGGAATGTATGTCTCCTGTGTGAATCTTTACTGTTCACTTAAGAAAAAAGTTGTTCAGCTAAATAACTCAAATGTGTCCTCAACAAATGGCAGAATGTGGAAATGATCCTGCTCTATAATCCTTGAGCAAATATACCAACCTGAAAACATAATTTCTTCTCAACTGTGCTCAGTAAGGACATTTCCATCTTTTAGAAATGTGAGTGTGTTGCACACTGTTGTGCTTGATAGCAATTGTTGTGGTTGTGGTTTCTATGACTGTGATAATACCTCATGACCAAAAGCAACAGGAGTAGGAAAGAGTTTATTTCATTTCACATTTCTAGGTAACAGTCCATCAATGTGGGAAGTCAGGGAAGGAACTCAAGGAGGGGAGGAATCTGGAGGCAGGGACTGAAGCAGAAGTCATGAAGGGGTGCTGCTTTCTGGATTGCTTGCTCTTGGCTTGCTCAGCCTGCTCCCTTGTGATACCTATAACCACCTGATCAAAGGTGGTGCCACCCACAATGGGTTGGCCCTCCCTCATCAATCATTAATCAAGAGAATGTCCCACAGGCCAATCCAGTGGGAGCATTTTCTCAGTTGAGGTTTCCTCTTCCCACTGACTCTAGCTTGTATCAAGCTGATATAAAACTAGTCAGTGCAGTAATTAACCTACCATTTTCCAAAGGACAAATACTACCAGCGGTTTCTGCAGAGCTACCTAGCAGTTCCAACAGCAGCTGAGTTCCTGAATGACACACAGATCCATACCAACTTCTGTAAGCTTCCTACATGACAGATCACTCTCCTATTCAAAGTCTGATGGAGATGTCCCCCCACTATTTCCACTTACAGCCCTCAAAAGTGAGCTTCCCACCTTACATGGTGTGATAAAGAATTTAGCTTTTCTCAGAGAGTTCTTGCCTCAGCCCTTGGATCCTAGGAGGCACTCTCTAGACCTTGGTATTCGACAAGAATAATCGCAGTTTGTGTAGAAGCCCTGATGGCAATGTGACTAAGAGGAGAAGCTTTGGGTCACACCATGTCAGCTCTGTCTCCAGATGTTCTGCAGTTAGGAAAACTTAACCACAAAGCGGCAGCATCTCTCACTTTGTTTTGAATCTATCTCACTTACTGCAGGTCAGACTTTTTAACTCTATCTGGGCTTGTTAATCACTCTGGTGGTAGAAGCTTTAGGTCACACAATGTCAACACCGCCTCTGGATGTGTCAGCCAACCATGTCAATCGAACCAAACTCCGGTACACACCCTGGTCATCATGGCTCGGCGTTACACGCAGATAGGTAACAATACATTCATAATTGGCAGTATCAGCCACAAATCATTCTAGGCAGAGTTCACACTAACGACCCCATTGTGAGAGGACAAACGGAAGCTGTGTGCTTTGATCTGAGGCCTGCCCATCTGTCTCTCCCTTGGTTGATAATAGGCCATAAGCATGACTATAATAGCTTCCAATAAGTTATGCATCCTATCAGCAAATTATTAAAACTCACAGTGTTCTTGTGGGGAGGAGGGAGGACCTATTTTCCCGAGTCTGCAGGTATGAAAACAGAAGACACAAATTATAGCAGAGAAAAAAAATTAGTCTTTATAAGAAACAATCATTAATTTTACCTAGAAATACCACCTAGGGAAGAGTTCTCAAATACAACTTTTTGTTATTTGATTTTAGAATATGCCATACAAAGAAGTTAGGTCGATAGTGACATCCAAATCATGTCTTTACATAGTGATTTATTCCAACACCTTTCACTTGAAAATCTTAAATATGTACAATAACAAATAATAGATGAATTAATGGGGATGTAAACAAAAGCTTCCAAAGCTAAATATTTGACTGAAGTGTCTCAGATTTGAAGATACAACCATCTGGAACACATGTTGAATATTTTGAACAGCTTGCTTCCTAACCTTAAGAAGCAAACTAACTGTGGCAGATCTTATCATGCAAAAGAATAATGACTGGACCTTTCTATTCGTCATTCAATTAGCCCCAAATTATCTACATTCCTAGGCTTTAGATACCCAATAAAGGACATCTGTTCAGAATATCTTTAAGTGATGGAATAAGGGGCTGGAGAGATGGCTCAGCATCTAAGAGCACTTGCTGCTCTTGCCGAAGATCCAGGTTCATTTCCCAGAACCCACACAGCAGCACCCAACTATCTGTAACTCCTAGATAGCCCTAAGACCTTTCTGTCTTCTGTGGGCATCAGGCACACCTATAGTACACACCCAAACATGCAGCCAGAATACTCATACACATAACATTAAAATATTTTTTTCAACACTGACAGTTTATTTTCTGAAGTTTATCATAATTTTACAAAACAGAACAAAACAAAAAAGCAGCCGGGCGGTGGTGGCGCGCGCCTTTAATCCCAGCACTCGGGAGGCAGAGGCAGGCGGATCTCTGTGAGTTCGAGGCCAGCCTGGGCTACCAAGTGAGTTCCAGGAAAGGCACAAAGCTACACAGAGAAACCCTGTCTCGAAAAAACAAAAAAAGCAGGTATCAAAAACAGCAGTTTTGATATTTCTGCACTGGTTCTCACCTCCGTCAGTGACTCTGGAACTGGCCTTACGCAAAGACTAACCAGGCAGATTCCCTCTTGGCCATGTGCATTCACATGATTGCTTTTGGAACTACTTCATAATAATAATTTTTTACAAGCACCGGTCATTTTTTGAGAACCAATTTGGTTTGTCCAACAAAGTAAACACATTTTAAAAAAAAAACTGTGTGGCATTTTTCTTTCTTAAAAAACACTGAGCTGAAGCACAGAATATGTATTTGTTTGGATCAGAACCAAATTTTCTGAGATCCCCATTACCTGAAGAACACTGAAGACATCATCGGGCATATGAAATGTTACAGTGAATACTTGTGTAAATGTCTAAGGCAGCTACCTTATTTCTGAAAAAAGTAGTATTTCATTCAGAGGCTGCTAGAGTTTGAATTACATCAGTTTCAATGTCCTTTTCTGACTTGGGATAGTTTCCCCAGATAGCCTTATTATCAGAAGGAAAATGTGATATCTGTGCCGAAGAGGCACTTATATTTTGTAAATACATTTATACAGAGCAAGACTCCTTGCTCTGGACCCTGGGTCACCACAAAGAGATTGAGAGGCTATGATAATTGGATGCTAACAGGAAGTAGCACACTTACACTCACAGCATCATCTGTAGGGAAGCAGAAATAAAGCTGGAAATTGGTAGTGGGGCTCACCCACTACTTGCTCTGGAAGCACATTTTGCTTAAATCCGGCAAGAGTGGTCCAGTTCTGCAATGTTAATAGCTGCCCGTCTCTCATTTTTAAAAATAAAGATCACTTCCTGACTAGCAATGAGTTAGGAAACTGGCCTCAAATGTGATCAGATCTCTCAGTATTGGTTAAAAATAAAGTAAAACCCTTACCCAGCCAAAAGAGTTAAAAATTGCACAATCAAACCTGAATATAAATTACAGAATGGAATACATATTATTACATGGTTATGAAAGGATCAAACATCCCCATTGAAACAAAATTTCCTCCACATTACTTCCATTTTCATTAAGGAAACTGATATGTAATTTTCTTCTTTATAGATATGAGAAAGGAAGCAAGAAGGCAAAGCTGAGAGAAACAGATGCCACCCACAGGGCAGCGGTGCCATTTGGTTGTTTTGGTCTTTGTACCAGCAACTCCCACGTCCTGTGAACGACGTCCAGTTCCAGATGGACTACACAGTTTTTCTTGCAGTCCACACACGAACGATGGACGCTACTCCTCCAGCAGCAAGCGCCTTCTCATGCCACGGCAGTAACACGGCACTGCTGTTGTCGGACGGGCTCTCAAAGCCTTTATAAATATACTTCATTAGGAGGTCCACACCATTCTTGTCCAGAGACTGAACGGCCTTTTCAATATCATTAGCTTTAAAAGAGATGAGCACTTTCGAGACTCTTTGATGGGGGGGGGGGGGGGGTCAGAGCGGCCTGGAGTGCAGCTGTCACGTTTCCTTGCCACAGGCATGAGTCCACCTCGCCCTCGTCCGGTCCGGCCTGGCCATCGCCGCCGTCCTCTTCGTCCACGAACTTGTTCTCATCATATTGGTCCACGTCCACCTTCCGGAAGCGGGCCGACGACACCGTGTTCTTCGACATCCCGGATCGCGACGCGGACGCTGGCCTCCCCTCCACGGTGCCTCTCTGCCTTTTCGCGAGCCCAGCCCGGCGTGCCTCACTTCCCTCTTGGCAACATTAAAATAGTTTATGTGTATGGTATTTTGCTTGCGTGTGTGTCTGTGAACCATGTGTATGGTGTGCCTGTGGAGGCAGAAGAGGGTGTCATATTCCCTGGAACTGGAGTAACAGAGGGTCATGAGTCACCATGTAGATGCTGGGAATCAAATGTGGGTCCTCTGGAAGAACAACCAGATCTTTTAACCACTGAACCATCTCCCCAGCCCCAATAAACACAATTTTTAAAAGGTAAAATAAAATACCACAGGGGGAAAAAAAGGCTTTCTGTAGTTTTCTGACTCCAAATATGATCCTAGA
The DNA here is from genome assembly GCA_902168425.1 of Peromyscus attwateri. NCBI lineage: Eukaryota > Metazoa > Chordata > Mammalia > Rodentia > Cricetidae > Peromyscus > Peromyscus attwateri. Next base: position 5,085 of record CABHPP010147417.1, read on the forward strand.
GTCATTCAAAAATCATCTTCTAAGACTCGGGTAAAGATAAACGGTTGTGGTCAGTACAGACAAACGCCGGACTGAATTCCCAAGCTTGGTGTGAGGGTGAAGCCCTCAATGCTGCCGATGCAGACTGACAACCCAAACTGGCATGATCAAAGCCTCTGATGCTTCCTTTTATGTCTCAACACAGGAAAAGACCTAAAGCAAGAAAGAGCGCTGTGAATAAACAGGGAGGGAAAAAAAATCTGGGGGAAACAATCCAAAAGGACAGGGAAAAGAGAGGCAAAATCGATATAAACTTTGTAATTGCTTTCATTAATGTAGGTTCTATTTTACTCGAAAACTTACTTGCTAAAGCCAAAGATCAAGGTAAAAGTCGTGTCTTGGTAACCTATACAGAGTTTCAGGAAGAGTGTGTCGAAGAATCAGTACGATGCTGTTAGGTAATAGTTTTTGAAGCGTTAATTGGGCTGACTTTATACTTAGTATGAAAGAGAACTTGATACATAGAAATGTCTCTGGGAGAAGAGAATGCATATTAGCTTTTTGAAATCTCTTAAATCATCCAAGTATCTTTTCTATTAAATATACTAGATTGGATCTTGTAAATTGTTTTCCTGTACAAATATATAAACTTAAATTACAATGTGATAATTAGACTTTAAAAAATAAAATAAAAAGGAAACAGTACATGAGTTAATGAGATCTAGAAATCATCATAATATTTAAGTAAGGAGTATTAATTCAAAACCTACTTTACTTTCTAATAACAATTTTAGCCACGCTATCCAGGTAATTATCCCACTGTTTAAACCTATCAAGTGCAAATTGTTGTAGTGAGGTCTCCAAGTCTCAGTGGAAAAGAGTCTTATATGTACAGCAGGTTCACAAACTAATCCTCTAGAAGCAGAGAGCATAGTAATTCCAAACGCATGTTGAAAAGCACAGAATTCTGAGCAAGGGGTGGAGCCTAATAATACAGTACTTACCTAGCAATCATGAAGTTCTGGGTTCAATCCCCGTCCATGCAAACACCATATATACTGGACAAGAGGAAAACACAAGGGCAGGTGATCTTGAGAAATAACTGCGAAATAACTGTTAAAAAATAATGAGAGGAGTTTCTAGTTTAAGTGTTAATGCCAAATTTTACACTAAAAGACTGGAGAGAGATATTCACAGCAGAAGTATAAACTTGACACCTATTTCCTGGAAGAAAGCTTTGACCTTTCTACTACAATTTTAAAACTGGCTTGCCATTGGTTCTAGACCATTTTATTTCAAAGAATTTTTCTAAAGACATATGAGGATGGTTTTTCTAAAAAATGTATATAAAGATACATGTGGCTATCACTATTTAAATAGAATTTTAAAACAAAAAAAGTCCAAAAAAACGAGTTATCAGTTGACTATGAGATGGCATTTATGATTGAATATACAAAAGATCTTGATAATAATTTGTAGGAGAATATCAAAAAGAATACGGTTCATACTATAGTAAGTGGAAAATCAAATGTTGACTAGAATAGTGCTGTAGTTGCAACTTTGGGACCAGGCAATTTAAATCCTAAATCCACATTCATTATCAATGTGACTTTGAGAAAAGTATATTTCCCTGGTAATAAAAGTAAGATAATAGTCGTGTTACCCAAGAGGGTTGCTTTCAGGAGCAAACAATACAATGCATGTACAATGGTTATAAAAGTACCTCACACAGAGAAAGGCTTCACAAATTTTAACAGCCACTCATCTGTCTAGTGAAATATTGCATGTGATGGCTATATTTGGTTAGCAACCTGACTACCTCTGGAATTAATGAAAACACAAATGGCTGGGTACACCTGTGAGGAATTTTTCTTAATTAAATCATTTGAAATGGGAAGACCCACTTTTGATCTGGATCTCTTGAGGTGGGAAGATCCACCTTTAATCTGGGCCACCCCTTCTGTTGACAGCCTATATAAAGGACATGGAAGAAGGAAGCTTGCTCTCTTTGCCTGGTTGCTCTCACTCTTGCTAGCAAGCCCATCCCTTCACCGGCATTAGTACATATTTCTTCAAGATTCTGTATACGGAAGACCAGATGAGACACTCAGCCTGTGGACTCAACAACTATTGGATCCTTGGACCTCAAGAAATTTCAAACATCTTCCAAAGGTCGATGTGGAACACAGTAAACCATTCACCTGAACACTGAGCAAATACTGGATGCAGGCAATTTCTTCTCATTTTAAAATAAATAAAGAGAAAATAATTATTTTGAATTTCCCCTTGAAAATACTGTAGTAAGGCTTTTGCTTCCAAACATGATGAAGTACAAATACCAGACGAGCTGCCTATAAAAACTCCCAGAAGTGGAGACAAGTGCATGCAACAACTGTTTGCAGACATTGGATAATTGACAGCACAGAGCTGCAAAACCCAAACTAAGAGGCTAAAAACCAAAGTTCATGAGTAGAAGCAGCTAACACTTGTGGTGCAGAATACTCAAGAGTAAGAAATTACACAGGAAAAAGGTGATACAAAAATCTGCACAGCGGACCCTTCAGTGTTTGACTTCATACCATGCTCTATGTCCATGAGAGGAAAATTCCAGGAGGTGAGCAAAGATCAGCTTCCAGAGAAGAGCAACTACTGGGAAGCTGAAGACTGAATCCTCCGAGGTAGTATAGGAGGTGTGTGAGTTCTGACAGACTAGAATGTAGAGATGCTGCCTCAGTTAAGATTGCTATTGCTGTGGTAGGTTTATTTCACTCACAGTTCATATAACAGTTCATCATCGAAAGCAATGATGGCAGGAACATAAGCAGAACTAAGTAACCTGGAGGCAGGAGCTGATGCAGACGCCACGAAGGGGTGCTGTTACTGGCTCGTTCTCCATGACTTGCTCAGCCTGCTTTCTTATAGAACCCAAGACCTCCTGCATAGAGATAGCACCACCCAATGGGCTGGGCTCTGCCCCCATCAATCACTAATTAAGAAAATGCCCCACAGCCTTGCCTGATCCTGTGGCGGCATTTTCTCAGGTGAGAATCCCTCCTCTCTGATGACTCTAGCTTGTGTCAAGTTGACATAAAACTAACCAGGAAAAGGCTGAAGTATGAGTATTTATGGAAATTTTATTTATAGGGAGTGTATCCTGCTATGACAAAATGAATTTATGTTAGGTGCCTTGAGCAATGGATGGATATTTGTTACAATTCTGGAGACTAGGGCATCTAATTTTGGAGTGAGCTAATAAGATCAGGTTTCCATTAAGAGTTCTCCTAGTGGGTTGCAGATAGTCATCTTCTCACTGGACCTTCACACTGGGGGAGCAGGAAGATGGCTCTTGTCTCTTCCTCTTCCTTTGAACATACTAATTGCATCATGGAGACCAACCCCCATGGCCTCATCTAAACCCAGTTATCTCCCAAAGCCTTACCTACAAACACCATTATATTAGCAATGAGGCCTTCAAGTATGTGAAGAGAGGGAGGCATGAAGATTCAATCTACTAAAATTTCCACTTAGCACCTGGGGAAAGATGACCTGGTGGGACAGCACTTACCTTCCAGCATAAGGACCTGAGTTCAGTTCCCTAGAACCCATGTAAGCCCATGGTGGCACATGCATGTCTGCAATCTCCATGTTCCTGGGGCAAGATGGGAAGCAAATTCAGAAAGTCCCCAGAAGCTCACAGTCCCACAGTAGTGACAAGAGACACTGTCTCAAAAAGGGTGGAAGGCAAGGAGTAACACTCGAAGACTGATAACAAACTCCAGAATTGCAGGAAGGGGTACTCACAGCTATATCCTCAAAACTGTTATTTCTCACTGAAAAGCCTTTTTTAAAGCCTATAAAAAGAAATAAAAATCAGACTGTCATCAGATTCTAAAAAACCAGAAAGGCAGTGAAATGTCGTATTTACAGTTCTGAGAATAAAAAAAAATATTATGTCCTTCAAAGAGTGAAATCAGCTGAATTTCAAGAATCACAGATGACTAAGCAGAAAGATATTTTAAACTTTGGTCTGTGTGGAGTTTCAGCTTCCATGTGATATGTGGTACTTTTTCAAAGACCAACCCTCCTATTTCGAACAGAAAAGTCAGATTAGATACAAGGACATTTCTTTCAAAGGCTAGATATAGTAGGTCATACCTGTAATCCTAGCTGCCAAAGCAGGGTCGAGACCAGCCTGAGCTACACAGAAAGGCCCCTGTCCCAAAGAAAAGGAAATCATTTTAAAAGCAGAAGAGAGTTGCTGAGGCAACAAGAACCAAGGGAATTAATATTTCTGCAGGTAAGAGGACCATAGAAGGAAACTGGCTTCCGTCACTGCCATCTGCCTCTGAGTCCGAATGAATTTACAGAGGGGTGAGAAACTAAAAGTCTAGAGCAAAACTCAGTGCACTGCCCGAAGGACAGCTTCTGTGGAGGCAGGAAGAAATCGGCAGAGGTTTGGGTAGAGATGGGGAATGTTTTAAGCGCTTGAATGTTTTCTTTCCCAGCATGTGTGTTCGATCCTGAAACAATATGTGGAAGGAGCCTAAAGAAAAGGAAAACGCTTTTGAATGGTCAAACAGTAGTACGTCTTAAGATCACAAATGTTCCCCGAAGGTTCCTCTGCTCACAGTTCTTCTGAGAGATGAAAGCATTAGGAGTCTGGGTCCTGTAAAAGGAAGTTGGGACTTTCGGAGCATTCCCCTTAAAGGGGACTCTGGGAACCAGGGTCTTTGCCTTCCTTTGCTTCCTCACCAAGCAGCTGTGCACCCCTAGACTCCCACCATGATATTCTACCTCACATAAATCCTAAAGCAATAGCACCTACCAATCATGGACTAAAACCCCCGAAATTACAAGCCAAATGAATCTTTCTTTTTAGTTGATTTATCACAAATATTAGTTATAGCAACAGAAAGTTGGCACAAAGCTCTACTGTAGGTCTCCAACACAGAGAATAGAATTTGAAGCCCATGGGATAGGATGGGATGGGGTGGGATGGGATGGGATGGGATGGGATGGGATGGGATGGGATGGGATGCTCACCCCCAAAACCAAGTAAGTAAGAACTCTTGATGAAAACATGATGTGCCAGGTGTGAGCCAGAGGTAGTGTAATATGTACGTTAAGTAGCAAGTTTCTAATACAGATTCTTATAAACTAACACAACTCTCTTTATTGAATTCATCAGTCCACCCAAAAGGAAGAGTGAGTGCCCAGGAACCTGGAGTCTAATAACCACAGTCTAGTAGTCATTCAAATATTCTGTCACAAATCAAAAAGATTAAAAATACAAACAAACAAATAGGTGATCCCAATTTTAGAGTTAGCTAAAATGACCTTAAGAATAACTATGATTGATATGCAAAATTAATATGAAAATAGACAAATGACAACAAAGGATTTGGAAAAACAGGAAATTTCATCAGTATATTCCAAACTATAAAAAGGGGTTGAATGGAAATTCCAAAACAACAGGATATGATACCTAGAGTCAGAAATAACTGGCTGGGGTCATTGACACTAGACACGGCAGAATATAAGATCTCACACTAGATAGATAGATGATAGATAGATAGATAGATAGATAGATAGATAGATAGATAGATATAGATAGATGATAGATATATAGATGATAGATAAATGATAGATAGATGATAGATTGATAGATAGATAGATAGATAGATAGATAGATAGATAGATAAGAGAGAGGGAGGAGAAGCTGTAACACATTAGACACAGCAGAATATAAGATCTTGAAAGATGAGAAAGAGAGAGAACAAGAAAGGAGATGGGAGAGAGAGAGAGAGAGAGAGAGAGAGAGAGAGAGAGAGAGAGAAGCACACACACAAAAGTGATCAAGACAGATGGGACTGGGGGCGGAGAGGGCACAAACAGGCAAGAGCTGTTTGCAAAGACAAGTAGGAAAATGAGTTAAAGACCACTTGACACAGGTCCTGGTAAAGGCTTTTCAAAACCCATAGAACATTTTAGCTCACTGTCAGAACTTTTATTCCACTACAAGTTCCGTCTTTATCTCTAGTGACATATTTTTATTCTATTTCTTTTTTAATCCTGAGGTTACTTTCAAAGATATGTCTCTTCTCATCCTCTAATGTTCATTCTGTTTGTATTTTTCCTTCTAAAACTCATCTGCCATTGATTTTCCCCAAGTCAAGGATGGAGCACTTGTGTGCTCTCCTGGTGGGTCTGGCTAGGTCTCTCCTCCCATGCTGCTCTTCCACCAACTGAGGCCCAGCAAAAGAGAGATATTCCTTGAGCATCACACAAGCAATCACACACCCACACAACACCTCTAAGATACCCACACATACCAGTAACAACTAAATTGGACCAACCTCTCCAATAAAAAATCCACACTGAATTACTGAGGTCTGAGTGACAAACTCCTCCTACCTGATCTCAAAGCAACTGAAATTTGGCAAGAACAGAAATAGACCCAAACCCTGCTCACTGTAGACTGATTAGAAACCCATATCATACACACAACCAACCAATGGATGCATATGCCAAGGTCTCATTAAAAAAAATGTGAACGATCAAGACAATACACTACCCCCAAAAGACCACCTGTCCTACAGAAATCTTCTCTAGTGGGAATCACTTAGATGAACCTCAAGACTCAGGATTCAAGAGAACAATTATAAATAAGTTCAAAGAAATTAAGCAGTTCAAAGCAAACACGGACACCCGGAGATGGGAATAAAGTCCAGATTCAATTCAAGAAAACACAAACAACAGTTGAAGAGAATAACAAAGGCAATTCGAGATTTAAATAGTGAATTCAATAAAGAGATAGAAATACTGAAGAAAACTCAAGCTGAAAAAAGGGTGGAAAGAAAAAAAAAAAAAAAACTTCAATAAGCCAGTTAGAAAAGGCCTACCCGTAGAATGGATGAAGAAGACAGAATATTTGAAAGGCTTGAGGACAAAGTAAATGAATTGGACCACTTCATCCACAAAAATCATATTTTTTTAAATAAGGGAAAAAATATACAGGAATTTGGGGACCCCATGAAAAAAACAAATCTACAAATTATAGGCATAGACAAAAAAAGGAGTGGGTATGATGTAAATAATATAATGCTTTAGTGTATGAAATTCTCAAAAAAATTAATAAAAATTAAGTTCGAGGCGGGAGCGGAGCGGCATGCCGCAGAGGCAGGCGGGAGCGGACGCAGAGGCAGGCGGGAGTGGAGCGGCTCGCCACAGAGGCAGGCGGGAGCAGGCTGGCGGCGGCTGAAGCGCAGTTGTAATAAAGACCAGAAACTGAGCTATTACCCGCCGAAGAGTTAGTGAAAACAAGATCTTAATCAAGAGCTTGGAACAGGGACGCCTTTAATCCCAACACCCAGAGAAGGAGCCATCTCTGTGAGACGGAACCAGAACGGATCTGAACACTCTGAGGCCAACCCAGGGCCCAGCTGCTGATCCTGCGAAACCCAACAACTTGGAGGTGCTGGTGAGACTACCCTGCTCGGCTGAAATCCATCCCGCTCAGCTGAAATCCATCCGGGAAATGATTCAGAATCCTACAGTCTGAAGTCTGAGGAAACAAAATCAGCTGAGGAGTCAACGAAAGAGCAAAACGTAACCTGAGAACACGGAAG
>CABHPP010147417.1:12791-23945 GCA_902168425.1 Peromyscus attwateri
TAGTTTCTCATTTCCTGGGGCTTGAAGTTTCTCATTTCCGAGGCTTGGAGGTGTAAGCCTGAAGGGTTAGGGTCTTACACCATCTGCACTGAGCAGAGAAAAAGATGAGTAGACGCCAGCGGAAAAATACAGGCAACAACATAAAGACCTATATGACAACACCAGAACCTACCGACCCTAAAATTGCAAGTCCTGAACATACCAAGGCAGAAGAAACAGAAGAAATCAATCCTAAAAATGACTTTAAGAAGATGATAGAGGCCCTTAAAGAGGAAATAAAAAATACCCTTAAAGAGGAAATAAAAAATTCCCTTAAAGAGGAAATGAAAATCTCCATTAAAGAGGAAATAAAAATCTCCCTTAAAGAGGAAATGAAAAACTCCATTAAAGAGGAAATAAAAAATTCCCTTAAAGAAGAAATGAAAAACTCCATTAAAGAAGAAATGAAAACCCTCCTTAAAGAGGAAATAAAAAACTCCCTTAAAGAAATGGAAGAAAAAAACAAACAAGAAATTGGAAGAAATCAAAGAAAGCCAAGAAAAAATAATTAAACAGATGAAAGAAACATTTCAAGATCTGAAAAGAGAAATTGAGACAACAAAGAAAACACAAGCTGAGGGAATGCAGGAAATAGAAATCCTGACCAAACGAACAGGAACTACAGAAACAAGCATAACCAACTGAATACAAGAGATGGAACAGAGAATCTCTGACACTGAAGACACAATAGTGAAAATAGATTCGTCAGTCAAAGAAAACACTAAAGACAAAAAAGTCGTAACACAAAACGTCCAAGAAATCTGGGACACCATGAAAAGACCAAACCTAAGAATAATAGGGATAGAAGAAGGAGAAGAATACCAACTCAAAGGCACAGAAAATATATTCAACAAAATCATAGAAGAAAACTTTCCTAACCTAAAGAAAGAAATACCTATGAAGATACAAGAAGCTTACAGAACACCAAATAGGCTGGATCCAAAAAGAAAGTCATCTCGCCACATAATAATCAAAACATTAAACATACAGATCAAAGAAAAAATATTAAGAGCTGCAAAGGAGAAAGACCAAGTAACATATAAAGGCAAACCTATCAGAATAACACCAGACTTCTCAATAGAGACTATGCAAGCTAGAAGGTCCTGGACAAATGTTATGCAGACACTAAGAGACCACGGATGCCAACCTAGACTATTATATCCAGCAAAACTCTCAATCACCATAGGCGGAGTAAACAAAATATTCCATGATAAAACCAGATTTAATCAATACCTATCCACAAACCCAGCCCTACAGAAAGCACTAGAAGGAAAATTCCAACCTAAAGAAACTAAACTCACCCATGAAAACTCAGGAAATAGATAAACCCACACCAACAAACACCAAAGAAGGACAACATAACACGACCACAAAAAATAACAGGAAATAACAATCACTGGTCATTAATATCCATCAATATCAATGGTCTCAACTCACCTATAAAAAGACACAGACTAACAGAATGGATAAGAAAACAGGATCCATCCATCTGCTGCATACAAGAAACACACCTTAACCTCAAAGACAGACACTACCTCAGAGTAAAGGGCTGGGAAAAGGCTTTCCAAGCAAATGGACCTAAGAAACAAGCTGGTGTAGCAATCCTAATATCTAATAAAATAGACTTCAAACTAAAATCAATCGAAAGAGATCAGGATGGACATTACATATTTATCACAGGAAAAATCCACCAAGATGAAGTCTCAATTCTGAACATTTATGCCCCAAATACAAAGGCACCCACATTCATAAAAGAAACACTACTAAAACTTAAAACTCACATCAAACCCCACACATTAGTAGTGGGAGATTTCAACACACCACTCTCACCAAAAGACAGATCTACAAGACTGAAACTTAACAAAGAAATAAAAGACCTAACAGATGTTATGTCTCAAATAGACTTAATAGATATCTACAGAACATTCCACCCTAACACAAAAGAATATACCTTCTTCTCAGCACCCCATGGAACCTTCTCAAAAATTGACCACATGCTAGGTCACAAAACAAATCTCAACAGATACAAAAAAATTGGAATAACCTCCTGTATCTTATCGGACCACCATGCTCTAAAGTTAGACTTCAACAACAACAAAAATTATAGAAAACCTACAAACTCATGGAAACTGAATAATACCCACCTGAAACATCAATGGGTCAAGGAAGAAATAAAGAAAGAAATTAAAGATTTCCTAGAATTCAATGAAAATGAAAGAACAACATACCCAAACCTATGGGACACTATGAAAGCAGTGCTAAGAGGAAAATTCATAGCTCTAAATGCACACATAAAGAAGATGGAGCAATCCCATATCAATGAATTAACAGCACAACTGAAAGCTCTAGAACAAAAAGAAACAAACTCACCCAGGAGAAACAGACGCCAGGAAATAATCAAACTGAGGGCTGAAATCAACGAAATAGAAAACAAGAGAACAATACAAAAAATCAATGAAACAAAGAGTTGGTTCTTTGAAAAAATCAACAAGATAGACAAACCTCTAGCCAAATTAACCAAAAAGCAAAGAGAGAACATCCAAATTAACAAAATCAGAAATGAAAAGGGAGACATAACAACAGACAATGAGGAAATCCAGAGAATCATCAGATCATACTTCAAAAACTTGTACTCCACAAAAATGGAAAATCTGGAAGAAATGGACAATTTTCTGGATAAATACCACATACCAAAATTAAATCAAGACCAGATAAACCACCTAAATAGACCAATAACCCCTAAAGAAATAGAAACAGTCATCAAAAGTCTCCCAACCAAAAAAAGCCCAGGACCAGACGGTTTCAGTGCAGAATTCTACCGGACTTTCAAAGAAGAACTAATACCTATACTCTTCAAATTATTCCACACAATAGAAACAGAAGGAACACTACCAAACTCTTTTTATGAGGCTACAATTACCCTGTTACCCAAACCACAAAAAGATGCAACAAAGAAAGAGAATTACAGACCAATCTCCCTCATGAATATTGATGCAAAACTACTCAACAAAATATTGGCAAACCAAATCCAAGAATACATCAAAAAAATTATCCATCACGACCAAGTAGGATTCATCCCAGGGATGCAAGGATGGTTCAACATAGGAAAATCTGTCAATGTAATACACCATATAAACAAACTGAAAGAAAAAAACCACATGATCATCTCATTAGATGCTGAAAAAGCCTTTGACAAAATCCAACACCCCTTCATGATAAAAGTCTTAGAGAGATCAGGAATACAAGGAACAATCCTAAACATAATAAAGGCAATTTACAGCAAGCCAACAGTCAACATCAAATTAAACGGAGAGAAACTCAAAGCCATACCACTAAATTCAGGAACAAGACAAGGCTGTCCACTCTCCCCATATTTATTCAATATAGTACTAGAAGTTCTAGCTAGAGCAATAAGACAACAAAAGGAGATCAAAGGGATACAAATTGGAAAGGAAGAAGTCAAACTTTCACTATTTGCAGATGATATGATAGTATACATAAGTGACCCCAAAAATTCAACCAGGGAACTCCTACAGCTAATAAACTCCTTCAGTAAAGTATCAGGATACAAGATCAACTCAAAAAAATCAGTAGCCCTCCTATACACAAATGATAAAAGGGCTGAGAAAGAAGTCAAAGAAACATCACCATTTACAATAGCCACAAATAATATAAAATACCTTGGGATAACACTAACTAAACAAGTGAAGGACCTTTTTGATAAGAACTTTAAATCTCTAAAGAAAGAAATTGAAGAGGATATCAGGAAATGGAAGGACATCCCATGCTCATGGATAGGTAGGATTAACATAGTAAAAATGGCAATCCTACCAAAAGCAATCTACAGATTCAATGCAATCCCCATCAAAATCCCGACACAATTCTTCACAGACTTGGAAAGAAAAATACTCAACTTCATATGGAAAAACAAAAGACCCAGGATAGCTAAAAAAATCCTATATGATAAGGCAACCTCTGGAGGCATCACCATCCCTGACCTCAAGCTCTACTATAGAGCTATAGTAATAAAAACAGCTTGGTACTGGTATAAAAACCGACCTACGGACCAATGGAATCGAATTGAAGACCCTGACATTAATCCATGCACATACGAACACCTGATTTTTGACAAAGAAGCCAAAACTATACAATGGAAAAAAGAAAGCCTCTTCAACAAATGGTGCTGGCATAACTGGATGTCAATATGTAAAAGATTACAAATAGATCCATATCTGTCACCATGCACAAAACTCAAATCCAAGTGGATCAAAGACCTCAACATAAATCCAGTTACACTAAACTTAATAGAAGAGAAAGTAGGAAGTACTCTTGAACGCATTGGCACAGGAGACCACTTCCTAAATAAAACACCAACAGCACAAACACTGAGCACAACAATTAATAAATGGGACCTCACGAAATTGAGAAGCTTTTGCAAGGCGAAAGACACAGTCAATAAGACAAAAAGACAGCCAACAGAATGGGAAAAGATCTTCACCAACCCCACATCTGACAGAGGACTGATCTCCACAGTATATAAAGAACTCAAGAAACTAGACAACAAAATACTAAACAATCCAATTAAAAAATGGGCTAAAGAGCTAAACAGAGAATTCACAAAACAAGAATTACAAATGGCTGAAAGACATCTAAAGAAATGCTCAACATCCTTAATCATCAGAGAAATGCAAATCAAAACGACTCTGAGATACCACCTTACACCTGTCAGAATGGCTACAATCAAAAACACCAATGACAGGCAATGTTGGAGAGGATGTGGAGCAAAGGGAACACTCCTCCACTGTTGGTGGGAATGCGAGCTTGTACAACCACTGTGGAAATCAGTATGGCGGTTTCTCAGAAAACTAGGAATTGAACTACCTCAAGACCCAGCAATACCACTCTTGGGCATATACCCAAAGGATGCTGATTCATACCACAAAGATACATGCTCATCTATGTTCATAGCAGCACTATTTGTAATAGCCAGAACCTGGAAACAACCTAGATGCCCGTCAACTGAAGAATGGATTAAAAAAATGTGGTACATATATACAATGGAGTACTACTCAGCAGAAAAAAATAATGAAAGCATGAAATTTGCAGGCAAATGGATGGAACTAGAAAATATCATCCTGAGTGAGGTAACCCAATCCCAGAAAGACAATCATGGTATGTACTCACTCATAAGTGGATTCTAGATATAAAATAAAGAACAATCAGACTACTTAAAAAAAAATGGATGGACTAATGGGTAAACTGTGGGACTCACTGTCACACCGCAGCTTCCAGAATGTGTTTCTTCGCATTTTTTTGTTTGTTTGTTTGTTTGTTTGGTTTTTGGTTTTTCTTTTAAATTTTGTTTTGTTTTGGGGGGAGGGGGGATGGTCACATTGGGACAGGGAGATAAGTGGGATTGGAATGTATGATGTGAAATCCACAAAGAATCAATAAAAATATAAAAAAAAATTAAGTTCATCTCCTTTAATTGAATATTAGTTTTTTATCCAGTCTGATTATTTTTGCTTTTTGTTTGGACTATTTATTACACCTATCTTTAAGGCTACCATTAATAAGGTAAGATTCCCATCCACCATTACATATTGCTTTGTATATCCCGAGTAACTTTCTTTCTCTAATCGCCCTTCCTTGTTTTGCTGTTATTAAGTGGTATTTTTTAAGTGAGGAGTGTCTGCTTTTTTATTTTCCTTTTTAGTCACTTCCTCACTGGTTTTTGAGAGGTATACCTTAGATACTTTTTTTTAACTTTCATTCATTCTTTGTGAAGTTTGCATCATGCATTCCAATCCCACTTATCTCCCTGTCTCCTTGAATCTGCCCTCTGCCCTTGCAACCTCCCCCCAAATCAAAACCAAATTTAGATAAAATTAAATAAATAGCAGGAAAAAAAAGAAGAATCCTGTTGTGGAAGCTGTAGTGTGGCCCATTGAGACACAATTTGCCCTTTAATCCGTTTATCTTTTTTTGAAAGTGTTCGTTGCCATGAGTCATTAGTCTGGCTCAGGGCCTCTGGTTTCTACTACACCACCAATAATGGGCTCTCACCGGGCCTCTTCTTGGATATCCTGTTGTTGTCCTGTGTCATGGAGATCCTGCTGTTTGGATCTGTAGGTTTGTCCCCTTTACATGCTCCAACAGTTCATAGATGAGGTGACTGTTGGGCTGGGTCAACTCATAGTCCTGGGGGCCACAATCAACCAGGGGTCATATAGATATATTACATGATCCGAATCAGTTTCATATTTGTGCTGACTTAAGTGATATGCAGAAACTTTATTCCTACACTATTTGTGTACTTTGAAAGTGAAAGGCTTTCCAGAGGGTCATGTGTTTAAACATTTGTGTCCAGTCAATGGAACTGCTTTGGAAGGCTGTGGAACTTTTAGGAGGTGGAGTCATGCTATAGGAAGTAGGTCACTAAGGCAGATGACATAGCCCAGCCCATCTCTGGTCCTCTCTCTGCTTCCTGACTGTAGACATATGTGACCAACAACCTCACATTCCCACTTCCTCAACTTCCAGGAAGCCTTCCTGCACTAGAACTCTAATTTCTTAGATTTATGTAACAATTCATGAAAAAATATATTCTGTACTAGTGACTTTTCTCATGGCTGTGACAAAATTCCTGGAAGATGCAGCCTGAGGGAAGAAGGTTAAATACACACACACACACACACACACACACACACACACACACACACACATATGAATGGAAGATATGTATGTATACATGTATTATAAAAATGGATTCAAAGACAATTGGACCAGAATGGCAGCTGACACTGGACAAGGCTATATTTATGAGTATAAATTTCATTATTGGCATTCTTATCTTTTGAGCTTGAGTAGTTCTCTGTGTGGGGGAGTAGAACATGATGCAATAAAAATTGTTTCCTTGGTCTTAAATAAAATTGGAAGATCTGAGCATGACAGAGAACGCATTTAACTAAAATGCCAGAGGCATAGTGATAATATTAAGAAGCAAAATCAACCCAAAACCCTGGTAAATATGTCTGGTACTTAGAAAATTAGATTGTCAAACCTGGTAGGAGCTGTCACTCTAGACAGCTCTCATAATGGGACAAGAAAGGGAAGAGATCTGTACACAACATGATTATACACTGTCAAAGATGCTATCTGGTTAACAAATCAGATAGACAAAAAGGACCCTGTTCCTATGAGCCGGTCCCTCTGATGTCAAGCTGTACTTGGTTTGTTTGTAGGGACTCCCCATTACAAAGTCTAACCAAGAACTGAGACTTAAATATGTACAGCATCTCCCAGAGGTCCATGTGTTAAAGTCTTAGTCCCCAGGATGCTATAATTTGGAAGGACTTTAGGAAAGTAGGACCTTTTTGAAGGACTAGGGAGCCCTTGAAAGGGACTATGGTACCACGTTTCTCAGACTTTCTATGCTCCCTGGCTCATGATATAAGTGGTTTGCTGCAACATACAATGCCCATCATGGCTACACAGTGCAATTGCCAGAGACCCAAAGTATTGAGGTCACAGGATCTTTCATTAGACCTACCAGAACCATGAACTAAACAATTTTCTTTTCTTTATAATTTAATTGCCCCTGGTATTACTTTATTACATGAAGTTGACTAATTGATCAAGCTGTCACCATTGCTATCCACTCAGCTTTATTACCGCAGGAATAACATAAAGTGCCAATACTACACAGTGTCACCAGGGGGCTAGCTGTCTAGGAGCCAGCTATGAAAGTGAACTATCTCGGAAACCTTCCTTCCTGGCAATGGTACCAACTTATTCTCTTGTTTACATTTGGATTTTCTTTCCTCCTTACTGAGCTTCAGCAAGTACCATCACTTCTGTCTTCCTTATACACAGTCACGGATCCCAAAGGATATTGTTTCTTACCAAGGAACTTACCTCATAGTAAAGGGGGAAAAGGTAATAAAACAGCTTCTGTTTTTATCATGTGTCCATTATCTGGAAGCAGCTGGACTTACAGAACAGTGTAATGAGTTACAGAAGATTGGTTCCCTCCAGCTGAGAGATAGTACTTTATCAGAATAGACAGACCGGATGCCTTATGTGATTCGTTGTTTCTGTAGTCAGACCATGGGTTGACAAGCCAGTAAGCAGAAGTGAGTGCAACATTTCTAAATTAAAACTAAAACGTATTTTCAAAGACTCTGCATTCTCATAACCATTATCTACCAGTTTGAACGTCTTGCTCACAACAAAAGAAAAGCCATCTCACTGAAATGTTAGGTATCTCTTTTTGCTCCTATGCCCTGAATCAGTAGATAAAATGAGGTGTTATAGAATTTGGTAGCAACTGACACAGATTATCAAAAGGAAATAAAGTTTTCATTTTCCATAATGACAACTAAGTATGGTTGGACACTTTCCTAAGATATTTAATGATAACTTTTGAATGGTTGGGTACAGAAAACCTAAAGAACCAACAGATAAGAGCCTGATTGCCTACAGTAGAGCTGAGTCAAAAGATAGACCATTGTTCTATTTAGAGCTGTGCACCATGGAAGTGATTGTTTAACTTTAAATTAAGTACAACTCAAATATTCATTCCTTAATTTCCCTTGCTTACTTCACATGTATTCAAGAGCCACATGAGACTCTTGGCTTCTGCACTCCTCAGTGGATCCATCACTTCCATCACTGCAGGGAATTTTATTGAGCATCCATGATCTATAGTCCCATGGCCAATAGAAGAAACTTCCTTCTTTATTGTGATTATCTTTTAATCAGCAGACTGCTTCTGAGTAGTAACTAACTCCTCAGTTTTGTCACATTTCGTAAACTATTGAGAAGGAATTATAATCAAAGCAGGTAAGGCATGAAGACTGAGCATACTCTTGAGATTCGGGGAATGAAGCAACCAGGACCCAGTGCAAAGGCCAGAGATATGTATTCTCAAGCTTATCATCCAGCTCTGCCATGGGCCAGAAACCTGAGGTGTCAGGACTACCAGTCTATAATGTTTCCTTTTGGGGAGACTGATCTGAAGCCCAGAAACCCAGGAAGAAGAGAACAATCAAGAGTCACCCAGGCGATGGCTTAGTGTGGCAAAGCAAATGTCTGGTGGCAGTGTCCAGACTCACAAAGGCGATGGAGGTATCAGGGGCTGCTCATGGCTTCTCCCTACACATCTGCCTCCCTTCCACTCAGTTCTATGAGCAACCCCTTACCTTGCCTTTCTAGGGAAAAAAAAAATTTCTTTTTAACTTGCCCAGATTCTGGTAGAAACAATAAAAGGACTAATGATACAATCAGTATTATTTTCTAAAACCCAAAGGCTATAATTTGAAGAGGGGTTTTTATCTTTGAGGACACTGGAAGAAATAATAATGCATGATGTACAAAGTGGAGGCCATAAACTAAAAGGCAACAAAGAATATGGAATCTAAAACCATAAAGCAGGTAACAGGCCAAGCATGGAAGTTATGATAATAAATTTCAATTACTTCAATTTCCCATTTAAAAGAAAAAAATTTAAATCTGGGTAAACTGTTGAAAATTGAAGAAGTCATCAAATGGGCAAGAAATGTGTTCAAGAAAATGTGATAAACAAAGGCTTATCAGATAAGTGAAATATCTAAGGAAGAAAACGTGAGTCTTTTTATTTCAAACAGAATTTAATGTAAGGCAAAAGCCTTCCATGGGAAATTGGCTGTTCTATATTCATAAAAGACAAAATCTACATAAATTTTGTAATAGCCATGAACCTTTATGTATCATATAAAAGCATCAAATTAAAAACCGAAATGGGGCTGCTATGAGAGATTGTAAAATACCTTTTCCACATTTTATAGATCTATTAGGGGTGAGAGACAAATGGAGACTAGAGCTAAGGGCGGGGGATACATTTGGTAGCCGGAACACAGATGTGTTCATCTTTTCCTCTTCAAATGCAATGAAATAACAAGGGGAATAAATGAATAAAAATAAATTTACAACAACGATGAAAAGTAAGTGCTAGTGCCCATCGGGGGACCAGAAATTCTGAATACTCTTGGAAAATGGAACATCATTAATAGCAAAAAGATGGAGACCAAAAAAAAAAAAAATGCAAAGAGATATTTCAGCTTGAAAAATAAAGAAAACCAAAAACCACTGAAGTATTAAACAGTTCTAGACACTTCAAGTTAAATTTAAGAGATTCAAAGAAGAGGGCTTGTGGTACAAAGAAAATGATTACCAAAAGAACTATGCCAAAGAATGATGGCCGTGCTTCCTATCTGCTTCTCACAGCCGGCGACTGATAAAAATGGCTCCTGAGCTAAGAGAAACGCCATGGCTTTCTGGACTTAGGTGAGAGATCTGCCTAAGGCCATTTTCTAGCTCTGTGGTTAGCAATCTTGGCTGTAAATTGGAATCAGCTGGGGAACTTAAAAAATAAAATCCCAAATCCAACCTGCGGACTCAGAGCAAGCACGTGGGGGGTTTGTAAAGCAGCTTGGGTGCTTCTGATGTGTAAATGAGGATGAGGATTACAGACTTGGTGGAGAGGCTGGAGCTGAAAACCCACTCTGCAGAGTCTTCCGCATATGCAGCAATGGAGAGCTTTAGTCCCTAACTAGAGCACTCGCTACAGTTCTCTGAAATAGTTAATTAGTTGGTTAGTTAATTAGCTGGTTGGTTAGTTGGTTAGTTAGTTAGTTAGTTAGTTAGTTAGCTAGTTAACCCTCTGGACAAAAGTTTGGCTTTTTTAAGTAAGAAAAGCCAGACAGTGAGGAATCTCAAATCTTCTCCTATAACTCATAATCCCCAAGGGTAACTTATCCCCAAGAGATTACACCTTTACACAGGCAATCTGACAGCCTACCTGCCTTCCACCACATGAGAAATGTGTGTGTGAGTGAGATATTTTAGTTCTCATCATAATGCAACACCTGGCCGAAAACTTACCAAATGGGAATGGCTTATTTCAGCTCCCAGTTTCGGAGATCTCGGTTCACGGTCCTGGGCTGCCCTGGCCCTCTGTGAGGCAGAACGGGTCAGAAGCCTGTGGGGAAGGAGGCTGATTATCTCATGGCAGCCAAGAAGTTGAAAGAATGACAGAGGAACCTGGGACAAGATAAAGCACCTAAGGACATACCC
>CABHPP010147417.1:24045-41426 GCA_902168425.1 Peromyscus attwateri
CCACCACATGAGAAATGTGTGTGTGAGTGAGATATTTTAGTTCTCATCATAATGCAACACCTGGCCGAAAACTTACCAAATGGGAATGGCTTATTTCAGCTCCCAGTTTCGGAGATCTCGGTTCATGGTCCTGGGCTGCCCTGGCCCTCTGTGAGGCAGAACGTTAGAAGCCTGTGGGGAAGGAGGCTGATTATCTCATGGCAGCCAAGAAGTTGAAAGAATGACAGAGGAACCTGGGACAAGATAAAGCACCTAAGGACATACCCCCCCCCTGCTGCCCTAATTCCTCCATCTAGGCCACACCTCTTCAAGTTTCCAGAGCTTCCCAAAATAACTCCACCAGCTAGAGACTAGGTGTCCAACACAGAAGCCAATGAACATCTGATAGTCCAGCCATAACAATAGGCTTCTGTGCTGGCTGATTTTTGTCAAGTTAACACAATCCTAGATATATCCGGGAAGAGGGACTCTCGGTTGAGGAACTGCCTCCAGTAGATTGGCCTGTAGGCAAGTCTGGGCATTTTCTTGATTAATGGCTGATGCTAGAGGGGTCAGTGTGGACAGTGTCATATCTAGGCATGCCGGTAGAGCTGGGTTGTATAAGGAAACAGGCTTAGCCAGGCAGGGGTGGCGCACGCCTTTAATCCCAGCATTTAGGAGGCAGTTAGTGTATCTCTGTGAGTTCGAGGCCAGCCTGATCTACAGAGCGAGTTCCAGGACATCCAGGGCTACACAGAGGAAACATGTCTCAACAAACCAGAAGTAAACATAAGAAAAAAGGCTAAGCAAGCCATGGGCTGGGGAGAGAGACAAGGCCCAGATGTATGTTATAGGCAGGAAAGCTGGAGGAACTGAGCCATCCAGACTATGTAAAGCCTCAGACAGTGGACACAGAACTACAGGATTCTGAGTTTTGGCCTGTCTTTGGCCTATCTGAGGTTTGGCCATAGGCCCCCACTATTCCATTTTGGAACAGTAATGTACATTCTGGGCCATTGTACGCTAGAAGCGTATGATTTGCTTTTTTGTTTCTACTTTGAACTTTTAAACAGTGCTGAGACTAGGAAAGGGTATGAGGACTTTCAAAGTTGGACTAAAGGCAATTTGTGTTATGACATGGCCATGAGCCTATGGGGGTCAGGGAATAAAACGTGGTGCTTTGAACAAGAAATGTCCTCCATAGTCTTATACATTTGAACATTTGGTCACCAGGTGGTGGCACTGTTTGGAGAGGTTATGGGAAAACTCAGTTTATTAGAGGAAGTGTGTCACTGGGGGAAGCTTGGAGGGTTATTTCTTCCTGCTTCACATTATCAGTTGAAGATGTGATCTCTCAACTTTCACTCTGGCTGTAAGCCAAAATACACTTTTCTGTAAGTTGTTTCTCATCATGGCATTTTATTACCGCAACAGAAAAGGTAACTATATTGTATGTTATGATTGCATAGACTTCCAGAACTGAAAAATAAATAAACAAACAAACAAGCAAATAAATAAATAAATAAATAAACAAATCGTCTTCATAATGAAATGATTACTATGTACCAAACAGGAAAAAAGAAAAAGAACTCTACCTGTGCTATAGTTTGGTATAGTGTGTAACTCCATGAATAAAGAGATGAAGTTAAACTCTGCTAAGGAAAAGCCCTGGGCTACCCACCCAGGGATATTCTTGTCTTTGTTATCAGCACCAACATTTAAAGGGATTGACAACATATCAGCATCTTCAAGTTCAGGATAAAAATACTCCAGTAAAGATTTGAAATAGTAAACATAAGTGATAAAAGCAAATAGCATTAGAAGGTGCTGGGTACTTGGGGCCTAAGATAAAGCAGAGTTAAACAAAGGAGATTGAGACCTTCAGGATGGTAAAGATGGAAAATACTTTGCAATCTCAGCAAGGGCGGTCAGGGAAAGGACTCACTGTCATGGTCTTACGCCATCTGAAGAAAGGGTAAAAGGAGCCATCCAAAAGATATACAAGACACGGAATTTTAAAGACAGACCCTTCTTTAAAATGAAAACCAAAAGAAAATAATATAGCAGAAATCTGTGCTGAATTTGACAATCTGGGAGATTGCCAAGGCAAATAGAGCCATGAGAGGGCATTATTGCATAGCACAACGGAATTATTGAAGTCTCTCACAGCAGACTTCCCAGGGACAGTGCTGTGGGGTCACCCACCACCCAGAAAGGGAAAAGGATAAGAGAAACCCTAGCGGGGAATGGAATCCATGAGTGGTCCTGTTCAGCAACAGCTCTGAGGGTTCTTGATCCAAGGGCCCCAACAGACGGCAGCAGTTTGAAGATTTTGTAGTTCCGTGGTTTGTGTTATCAGTGGCCAGCAGAGATGGGATGCAGACTTAAAGAGTATTTAAGATAGGGTAGCCTGCAAGTAATAGGAAATATGCTTACTTTGGTTATATTTGAAGCAAGTGACTGAAAGAATTTCCACATGGCTCCTGCAGGATTTTATATGCTGTGAAGAAGCAAAACAAGTTAGGGGCTGATACACAGGGGCGATGTTTGGCCTCCTGCTATTATGAGAACAGACATTCCTGGAAGTCTTATGTTATAAGAAACCAATTACCTGATAACCTAGTACCAAGTGAATTCACTATACCCATTTATGAAGTATATAAACCCATTATAAAACAAGACATTGCCTCAAAATAGCTCCTTTTCCTTGATATTGTTCTAATAGATTATAAATCCGTATATTTGTATTATCTCATATCACTCCGAATTCTTTTTTTTTTTGGTTGTCTTCGAGACAGGGTTTCTCTGTGTAATTTTGGTGCCTGTCCTGGATCTTGCTCTGTAGACCAGGCTGGCCTCGAACTCACAGACATCTGCCTGGCTCTGCCTCCTGAGTGCTGGGATTAAAGGCATGCGCCACCGCCACCTGGCTCCACTCTGAATTTTTAACTGGAGCATTTATTTATTCATGTATGTCTACTCTAAGATTTTAAGGAACAGTAAATGTTTCTGGCTATCACCTTGGCTCTCCAGGTTCTGGTCATAATGGGTACCCAGTAAATATTTGGAATGACAGATAAAAGAATATAATAGTAAAAGTATAACATTTCCCAGTCCAAAAATATCAAGAATTATTCTATTATAATCCATATTTACTTTGAGATTATACATTCATTTTTGCTGTGCAGCCCTAAATTATCAAACAAATTTTTCACATGTCAAGCATCTAACCATTTCAAAAGTATATTTTAGGCAGAATTTTAAAACTGTTGAGAGATAGTCATTAATTCTACAATTGTTTTGTGGGTGACTGAACATCTGAATTAGAAAATGGGGTGATATTAGCTCATCATTATAATGACCCAGAGTGTAATTCCTAAACCTCACTGAAAATGCTTAGACATAGGGAATGTATAAGGTTTTCGTCAACCATTTTGCTTCCATGTTATTTCTGGGTTTTCTTTTGTTATGTTTTCATTTGTGGATGTAAGATGATAGCTAAGGATCCCAGCATCGTGTTCTCAGATACTAATATCCAGTGATAGGAAAGAGGAGGAGACTTTTTCTATGGCACTGTCTTGATCACAGAGAATCACCTCCCCCAGAAGCCTCAAGCCAATGAATGCCCTTTATGTCATGCTGTCCAGAACTCAGCGTTGTTCCCACTTCAAACCAACTGGTAGCCAAAGGAAAGTAACATTTTGATCAAAAGTTGGGGGTGGGAACAGTCAGAGAACTTGTGGTCCCAGATTGGCCGGGTCTACAGAAGCACACATCATATTATCACTCTCAAAACTTATGAGAACTCTTAAAGAGAACATGTAACACAGCATCTAGGAACTCTGGTAAGTAAACAATAGCAGACACATTGGATAAAAATCAAATCCCAAAGAGCAGCCCAGATGGCAGCAAATCTCTTACCTTCCTTCCACACCTGCCCACTCAGATGGCAGGCATTGCCAGCCCAGGAAGCATGAGGCCACTGCAGACAGAAAAAGGTCTAAGAGAAGATATTTATATCCAAAAGTCCTGGGACAGGGCCCCCCGTGGGAGAGAGAACAAGAAGTAGGGGAAATCCACATTTTCCTCTGCATTCTCTAGGTAGCCACACAGAGACAACTCTGGCCACAGCAGCCACCATGGGCAGGAGTTTTACCAATTAGGGGCCAAGTATTCAAATATGTGAATCTATGGGGTCCTTTCTCATTCAGACTACCACAGTTGGTATTGCACTAAGCCTACAGATCAGTTGTTTCTATGCTGAGTCATCCAATACATGAACAGAGTATGTCTCCCCATCTAAATAGTCTGATTCCTTTCATCAGTTGTTAGCATGCTTTAGTGTATAAATCTTGCACATGTTTTCTTAGGTTTATATTTAAGCCATAGTAAATGGTGCTATTTTAAATCATGGTTTCTAATTTGCTGTTGCTAGTGTGTCAAAATATGACTGATTCCTATGTATATAAACTTTGAAGCCTACAACTTCGATACATGTACTTATTCATTCTAGGAACATTTTGTAAATTTCTTGACAGTTCATAGATAATCATGTTTTCTGCAAAAAGGACAATTTCTTCCTTCATTTCATGTGCTTTTAGTTGTTTCTTATTGACACTGCGCTGGATAAGACAAATAGAACCATAAATTATAGAAGTGGTCAGAGGGAAAAGCCTACTTCACACTTCATTTCGGATAACAGCCCTTCAGGCTCTCACCATTACAATGATGTTATCTGGAGTGATTTTTTTTTTCAGCTGGAGAAAGTTCCTTCCTAGCTAGTTTTCTGAGACTTTTGATTATCACTGGATGGTGCAGTTTATCAAACACTTTTCCTGCTCAATTCATAGGATTATATGGTTTTACTTCTTTTTGTTGGGGTGTGTGTGTGTTCATGTGTACTCAACCATATGTCCAGGTCCACACATGTATGGAGATCAGAGGTCTGTGTTAAGTGTCTTATTACATCACTTTCCCCCTTATTTTCTGAGGCAGTCTCTTTGGGGTTTTGTTCTTTAAATTATTAACATGACTGCTTTGATTTTGAACTAGCATTACTTACTCTGGATAAATCCAACTTTATTCTACAGCATTTTTTCATCTGTATTTCTGGATTCTATTTGCCACTGTTTTGTGAGGATAGTTGTGTAAAGCTGCATGGGGATATCATCATGAAGTTTTTATTTTCCTATTATGTCTACTTGGTTTGGGAATTAATGTAATATAGGATTTATAAAGTGATCATTGTGAGATTATTGAAGCAACAAAACTAAAACCTACTATCTTCCTAGCTATTTTATGTATTCTGTTTGTTAGTTGTTGTTGTTGTTGTTGTTGTTTTATTGTTGTTGTTTTTTTGTTTTGGTGGGTTTTGTTGGTTTTTTGGATTTGATTTTTTGTTTTTTGATTGTTTGTTTTGATTCTTCTCCCCTTTTAAGTTTCCTCTTCTGTTAGCTAGGAGTATTCGATTGTTCTAGTTTATCTCTGTTGTTTTTAAGGGCTGCCCTAGGTTTTAAAATATACATCTATACCTGACAAGCCTATCTAAACATCTCCTGTGTTGTATATTATACAGCCATTATAGCAATGTAGTCCCACTTTGTACCTTTATGTCTGTCTTGGTCCATTTTCTGTTAAAGGAACAACTGACCCAGGGTAGTTACATTATGAAAAAAAATTACAGTTTTTCTAACTGATAGTCTTAGAGGCTGTAAGTCCAAGATCAGGTGGTCATACCTGATTGGCTTCCAGTAAGAGACTCACTCACCTGACCTCATGTAGAGTAGAAAACAGCAGGACAGCCCAACACAGAGAGTGTGGGGACAAAGCAGTCAGCCCTTGAAAGAGCAGCTCACTCTCCAGAGAACAACTTGATTCATGTGACAACTAATCTAGGTTCATAAGAAAGCCACCAAGCCCTCTTAAATATCCTCCCCATATATCAGTAATTAAGTTTCCATGAGTTTTGATGTGGAGAAACCACTCTAAACTATAGCACCAGCATCACCTGTATTTTGGCAGATTTTATGGGCATGAAATACAGTTTTGTTGTTTTTCTTTAGAGAAGTGTCTTTTAGCACAGGGATTCAGATCCCGACTTCAGGGACCCTGGCATTCTGGGCTGGGTTAGTCTGGTATTGGGCTGTTCCATGAATCAGTATGTGTAGCAGCGTCTCAGACTGCTTGCTGTTTCTTGAATATGTGCAGCAACGTCACAGCCATGGCAACCAAAGCAGCCTCCAGATATTGCCAATGTGACATGCAGGATACCCAGGATATGGGTAAGGGGAAAGGAGACCCAGAGGTTGAGATTTGTCATTCTAGAGTAACTGAACACAAATATAGCAGACACTTTGTTTTGCCTTCATGAATTCCATTAACAGTGGGCCTGTGTTTTCATATCTGCACACTGCAGGTTGAGGTTATACTCTTTCTGCCTTAGGCCCTTCTTTTAAGACCCCTGTAGGACACTGCTAAAAAGTGGATCCCTGTTTCTGCTTGCCTGGGGAGGGGAGAAGGGGATCTGTATTTTCCTTTATTTTGAAAAGTATTCCATATACATATATTATTTATTATTTAGATATATTAAGAGGCATAGAATTTGTGGTCAGCAGATATTTTGGGTTCAGCACCCTCACGCTGTGGCTCCATTTTCACCAAAGCCTAAGAGTCTGGGGCAAGTAGTTCTCTGTAATTCTTTCTGCTCTACTGTGTCTCCGTTCCCCTTCCTGTAACGCTGGCTTTTCCCTGAACACCGTCCCGACTTCATCCTGGTCCTTGGTTTTCAAGCCTCTCAGTGTATCCTTGAGTATGAAATGTTGAGGAGTTCGTGTTTCTTTTTCTATTAAAAACTTGATGCCTGTACCAGCTGCTTTACCGGTGCTGCGACAAGAGGCCAGCCCACAGGAGCAGTCGCTGAAGGAAGAAGGGTTTCTTTTGATCCCCTTTGGAGGATGCAGCCGGTCCTAGCAGGGAGCTCCTTGCATTAAGAGCAGGAAGCAACTGTTCGCGTTGCACCCACAGTCAGGAACAGGGGGAAAATAAATACTGGAGCTCAGCTTTCTTCCTCCTTCTTATTCAGTGTGGGGCCCCAGCCTGTAGTCGGGGTGGTGTCACCCACATTTAGGGTACACGCTCCCTCCTCAGTTAAACCTTTGTAGAAATGACCTTATAAACACACTCAGAGGTGTGATCCTAAATCCAGGACAACTGACTCTTCAGACTATCACTGGACTTGCTAGGATTCCTAGATGGCTGACTTAGTTTTTGTCATAATTTTGTAAAATGCTCAGCCATTAGCTCTTCAAATCTGCACCCCCTGGCCCACGCCCCACACCTTGCTCGAACCATGTTTATCTTCTTTTTGGGTCCCAATTATTCTTATATTAGAATCCTTGGTATTGCCCAACAATTCTTGGGTGTAACAGTCGGCAGCCATATTTGCCCAGTCAACTGGACTTCTCAAGAAAATGTACAAAGAAAAATTTCATGCATTGCCACAAAGAAAAATTTCATGCATTGCAGTATTCCCCTGGGGGAAGCAGGAAGAGGAGTCCTGACCTCCATTGCACTATTGTTTACATGCAGGGACCTAAAACCTGTTAGGTCTCAAACCCAGGACAAATGGCCGTCTAAGGTGCCTATTCAACATATCAAAGTGAACCTAGCTGCCCGGTCCTCCCAGCATCCCTCGGTCCCTGCCTGTTACAGGGTATGGCTGGCATACCCCAGCACTACCCTAAACTTCTCCAGCCTCCCTATATAACCCAGCCATTTTGGTTACCTGCCCCTTTTGTCTACCCTTTACTCTCCAGGCTCTCCCCTTCCCTGTCCCCCCACATGGCTTGGCTCAGGGTCATGTTCACTCTGGACTCGCCCAGATGTTCCTGCCTCTGACTATACTCTCCCTTTAATCTACAATAAACATTCTCCTCCACCACACCTAGGAACAGTCATGTCCTTCTTTTTTTTTTTTTTTTTTTTTTTTTCATTCAAAATCCTCTTCCCACACACTAATCTTAGTTTGTGGCATCCAGTTCCCTGAGGGCCTCCATATAAAGACCATATTCTACACTCCAGAATGTGGCCTTTCACCCATATCCAGGAGACAGTCCATTCAGCGTGTCTATGATCCACTGATAAAGGCAGAGTATGGCTGTAGTGGGTAGCCATTCCAGCTTTGATCTGGAAGTTCCAACCCACATTGAGGCTTCAGCAACTGTCAAGCCTACAAGGCTGGGCCAAGGGAGAGCCCTGGAGAACCAGATGGGTCAGCTCTTTCTCTCTTCCTGGACCCTGGAAGGTGGAGGTTGACCAAGCAGAACTCCAGAGAACACTGCTGGACTGCGATACACCTTCCCCAGACCCTGTGACCTACCTATCCCTTCATTTGTAAGTTACCCACTAAATAAATCTTCCTTTTAACTACATGGAGTGGCCTTAATAATTTCACCAATATATGGCAATCCCAGAAAGTAGACAAGATTGAGTCCAACATAGGCCAAGTGGTCACTGGCTCATCTGGCCTGTTCAGTTGCTATTGTATTTTCCCAGCTCACCAGTAATACAGGCTGGGGCTTACAAATCACATTGGTCCTGTCTATCTGCAATGGGGTTGTTTCATGCAAACTTCCTTTATAATTAACATATCAGTTCCTTTTTGTCCTCAAAGGACTTAAAAGTTGTTTCCCCATGGGCAGGCAATGTGCAATATATATATATTAGAAGTAAATCTCCTAACTTTAAACAGTGATCCCTAAGCCTCACGGAGTTGTATTATAGATCTATCCGGTTGGACTAGGGACGACACAATCTTTTGGGTTTGCATTTTTATTGGTTGTGGATTTCTGTAATGACCCCTGTCTATTGCAAAGAGACCTACTTGCAGTATCCCAACTCCAACTCCAATTGTCTCCCAATTCCACTGCTAAAGCAATGGCACATGTTTTAAGTGATAAAGCACAGAAATTTATACCTCAAAATCAATACTAGTTGTTTGTTATGGCGTGAATATGCTCATCAAAAGTTTGTGTACTCAAATTCATATGTTAATTGTATTTGGAGGAAAAAGTCCTTCGGCAGTTGTGGTAGTTTGAATGCAACTGGCCCTCATAAGCTCATAGAGAATGGCACAATTAGGAGGTGTGGCCTTGTTGAAGTAGGTGTGGCCTTTGTGGAGGAAGTGTGTCACTGCGGGAGTGGGCTTTGAGGTCTCCTATATGCTCAAGCCATGCCCAGTGTCTCAGTTCACTTCCTATTGCCTGCAGATCAAGATGTAGCACTCTCGGCTCCTTCTCCAGCACCATGTCTGCCTGCATGCCACCATGTCCTGCCATGATGATAATGAACTACACTTCTGAACTGTAAGCCACCTCAAGTAAATGTTTTTCTTTATGAGTTGCCATGGTCTTGGTGTCTTTTCACAGCAATAGAAACCCTAAGATCGTGAACAATTAGGATTAGATGAAGTCACAAAGTTGAAGCCCCTGTGATATTATTAATAGCTTTATAAAATGAAGTGTGAAGGACCTGAGATGGACTTTAAGGAAACCTCTTTGATAAGGAGTGAAAATTACACTTATCTGCAGGTATAAAAATACATATTTAGAATGTCGTTTGGGATTATGCTGGGTAGTAAAGTTAGTTATAGATCTTCTCCAAGATCCATGACCTCACTAGTTCCTGGTAGCTGGCTAGGTTTGCAATGCAGACACAATCTCCCTCTTGTTGAGCAGGCCTTAAATCCAATTAGGAGAGCTGTTGGTTACAGGGAGGTGTGTGTGCCACTTCTGCGCCCTTAGAGTTGTCAAGCCGCCGTAATCATCGTGTTTCCTAGGAGTCATAGCTGGACAGGACTGGTGGTTGCTCCCCTCCTTTGGAAGCTCACCTGGTGCTTCTGGTACTGTTCTCAGGGACAGGGCACCCAAGTCAGGGACAATCACCTTGGTAAAACCATTAACCTGAGGACACTTGAAGTTTTCTTATGCTTATTGAGCCTGCAGCTGCAGGATGTAAGGTTGGAAAGCAGCATGCTGGGGGTGCATGTTGGCTGTTATTGGCTGTGCTTGGTAAGATATTGCAAGACAGAGATGAGTTCCAAAAGAGAAGTGGCTGATTTGGAAACAGAAAGGAAAGGAGCGGGCAAAGCCCAGTGATCAAAGACAGGAGAGCTGAAAGGTTTTACTCCGTCAATGAAAGGCAAAAACAGAAATGTCGGGAATGACAAAGATCTATTAAAACCCAGCCTCAGGTGAGGATTCTTTCAGTGGCAATGATCATTTGCATATCTAATATCTCACTAATGTGTTTGCCAAATATATCTAAATTAATATTAGATCTGTTCCTTTAAAATTATTAAAAAAAAAACAAAACCTGCCAGATCTATGAAATACCAATTATATGGGGATGTGTCAATTTCCTGAGCAGACCCTTCAGCCTAACTAGAGAAAACAATAGTGGTAGTTGGGGCTGAAAATGGAGGTGATTTTCTCCCCTGCTCGATGAAAACAATGCATGAGTTAGTCATACATAAGGAGTGATTATTGCAAGAGAGGTATCAGGCTCTGTCAACCATGGCAAAACTCAATTCGGGTTCACTAAAGCTGATACCATTAACTAAGACCTAAAATATGAAGCAAAACATTAAAAAAAAAAACTTTCCAAAGACAAACAGAAATCATTACAGGACTTTGGAAAACTGAAGTAACCACCCATGTAAATGTGTATGGTGGATTCCGTAGCCAGGAGAGCATTTGACCTAAAACTCTGACGTATATAGGTAGAGGTGAGCAAAAATGTTATGAAATAAACATGAAAGTAATCAAGATAAAAATGGCATCCCTTGTATCACCAGTTTTGTAAGAGGCGGGTTGCAATGGGAGAGAGCCTGCAAGCCAGAACAGCCTGGATGTTAGAGTGATGGGAGGAGGTGTGTAGGCCAGGACAACCTGGGAGCTAGTGTGGGGACTCTGAACTGTTGCTTGTTTGAGTTAATAGGGAGGTAGTTGGCTGTAGAGGCCGAGGGGAAGTGTGGTGGTTTGAACAGGGAATGGCCTCCATAGACTCATGTGTTTGAATGCTTGGCCCATAGGAAGTGGCACTATTAGGAGGTGTGGCCTTGTTGGAGTAGGTGTGACCCGGCTGGAGGAAGTGTATCACTGTAGGAGTGAACTTTTAGATCTCAGAAGCTCAAACCAGTTCCCTTCCTACCGCCTGCCAATCAAGATGTAGAATTCTCAGCTCCTTCTCCAGCACCATGTCTGCCTTCACATTGACATGCCTCCCGCCATGACGACAATGAACTAAACCTCTGAACTGTAAGCCAGGCCCAATTAAATATTTTTCTTTATAAGAGTTGCTGTGGTCTTGGTGTCTCTTCACAGCAATAGAAACCCTAATGTGGTGATAATGTGTTCCCTAATATATCATGCACCCTAATAAATTTATCTGGGGTCAGAGAACAGGACAGCCACTAGATATAGAGGCCAGAAAATGGTGGCACACATGCCTTTAATCCTATTACTGGGGAGGCAGAGATCCATCCGGATTTCTGTGAGTTAAAAGCCACACTGGAAACAGCCAGGCATGGTGATTCATGCCTTTAATCTCAGGAAGTGAGCCTTTAATCCCAGGAAGTGATGGCAGAAAGCAGAAAGGTATATAAGGTGTGAGGACCAGGAACTAGAGCTGATTAAGCTTTCAGACTTTCGAGAAGCAGTTCAGCTAAAGGATAGCTGTCTAACAACTCATTCCACATTGGACTGATGCCACTCTTGTTATTCATCATTGTGACCATAGATGTCTGTTTTAAAATGTCTGATGTAATCCACCTTGCTTTTGTAGTAAACAACTTTCTCTTGCCTCAGCCTCTTTAAATATACCCATCATGTACTATGGCTTGGGTATCTCCATTGTAATACTCTACTATTCCCAAAGAAACAGCACTATTGTGTTTGGGATTGTTTTCTCTGATTGTTTTATTTAGGTGGACAATGTTGTAGGGGATAGAAAGCCTCCATGTAGGAAAGCATCCTCTTGGACTCACATATTTATATAAGTAAGATTTCAAAGATGAAGCAAGCAAATTTAAAGCTCACTCCATGAGATAGAACCCATGCCTGACACTGTTTAGGTGGCTAAGAACCTAAGACTGAAATGTCCATGGGCCTAGGAGAAAACCAAATACTATCATTCTATTAAAGGAATACATCAATAAAATGAGGGCTGTGGTGTTTTGAGTAAGAATGGCCTCCACAGTCTCATTTATTTAAAAGCTTAATTACCAAGAAATAGCACTATTTGAGAAGGATTAGGAGGTGTGGCCTTGTTGGAGTAGGTGTGGTCTTGTAGGAGGAAGTGTGTCTCTGTGGGTGGGCTTTGAGGTTTCAAAAGCTCACACCAGGCTCTCTCCCTCCCTCTCCTCTCCCCCCTCTCAGTCTACAGATCAGAATGTAGCATGTGTCTACTTTTCTAGCATCACACCTGCCTACCACCATGTTCCTTGCCAACATGCTCCCTGCTGCCATGCTCCTTCTGGTGATGACAATGGACTAAGGCTCTGAAACTGTAAACAAGTCCCCAATTACATGCTTTCCTATGTAAGAGTTGCCTTCACAGCAGTAAAACAGTGACTAAGGTAAGGAAGGCCCAGCCCATTGTGGGTGGTGCTGTCCCTGGGCCGGTGGTCCTGGATTCTGTAAGGGACCAAGCTGACCAAGACATGAGAACAAGCCAATAAGCAGCACCCCTCCATGGCCTCTGCATCAGCTTCTGCCTCCAGATTCCTCCCCTGTTTGAATTCCTGCCCTGATTTCCTTCAATGAAGAACTGTAATGTGGAAATGTCATTGAAATAAGCCCTTTCCTCTCCCAAGTTCCTTTTGGTCTTGGTGTTTCATCACAGCAATAGTAACACTGAGATAATACATAAAATTGTATTCTGATCACTCTCTCTACTTTATCTCCCCCGATCTCTATCACTACCCCCCATCGATTTCCAGATTGGTGGCTCTTGGTTTTCTTTTATGACCCATTTCCTCTAACCAGAGCCACCGGTCACCATTGGATTGGAAG
Organism: Peromyscus attwateri; assembly: GCA_902168425.1. NCBI lineage: Eukaryota > Metazoa > Chordata > Mammalia > Rodentia > Cricetidae > Peromyscus > Peromyscus attwateri. The sequence continues at coordinate 37,095 of CABHPP010147417.1, forward strand.
TATCCACAGGAGACTTGTGGGGTCACCAGTGGGTATACAGCTGCAGATGATGACTCCTGCTCTACCTGAATCTCCCAAGAGGAAATAGCTCAGCAGAGAGGACTTGGACCCCTGAGCCCCTCCTTCATCTTTGTTTGGCTGTTGATGGGTCCTTTCTTGTAGAGACCTAGTACACTTATCCACGGCTTCTGTGCGCCCGCGACTGCAATGGTTGTGTATTGCCCAGGAGATGGCATTCCCCAGCCCTTTGCCCTATCTTCTAGCATTACATTCTTTCTACTCCCTCTTCTGCAACATTCCCTGAGCCTTAGAAGGGAGGGTACAAATGCCGTGTTTAGGACTAAGCATTCTGTCACTCATTCTCCGCACATCGAGCAGCCATGAAAGGACTCAAAGTTTTTATTCCCGTCAATTAGGAGAATGCTAGCACAAGTACAGATATTTAAGTAAGCTGAATTTCTATGTAAGTATAAATTTGAATTTCATAGGTCAGTCGGGTATGTGTGAGAGGCAGTTGGGAAAGCAAGGGACAGGACTGGGTCTGTAGAAGTGGTCATCACTTACATCACTGTGATGGGTTGAGCACTCAGAGTGAATGCAATTGTCCCGGAGATAGTGTAGTTAAATTACAGAAGCCTATGAATGTCAAAAGTGCTCATCAAAATCCCAAGTTGTTTAAATAGTAGAGATGTCAAACTTTTCAGTCTTCCAAATGATTTGGGAGCAGGTAATAAACCTCACACTGTATGAACTATAGTGCCTCTTTTCAGTAATACTATGCATTTCCCATATTTTGGTCAAAGTTCAGAAAAGTCTTACTTCATTAATTCATATTCTGTACAATGTTAGTTGGGATTGGAATATTGATTATGTGGTAGCATAGACCCAAGCAGGTGTGAATGCCATCTCTGGGAGTCCTTTGGGGGTTCAGTTGCTCCAATAAGCTTTATCAAGCTGACCTGGAGCACCAGGAAGATGAAGTGAGAGCAGGTTCAGGTGTTTCACAGTCTCACAGTTCTTACTGAGGCACAACAGAGTTTTAGTAAGATTTTGCCTAAAGCATGTCAGTGTCTGCCCTTACAATAATTTTCAAAGACTTTACACATGTATTTAAGAGTAGATTTTTCCCACTTCCAGCTCACTGGTAACCAGCCTGTGCACTCCTCACATCGTCGTTCCAGAAGTGAAATTCTCAATAAGCATCCTTTTCAAATTGACCCCACACATCCTTGATCATGCTAGGCAAATTGGGGACAATAAAGAACTCATTTACAAGACGTATTCATGTAGCATATAATATACCTGGGGAATGAGAGCTGTATGCGAATGAATAGAGACGGCCCAAGAGAGTAGAAACTCCGTGTCCAGAGAGAATGTTAAGAAAGGCAGACACAGGGCAGTGCAGGAAGGCACAGTGTGGGCCAGTGGGAAGAGCACTGACCTCACCACTGTCAAGCCTGGGTTCCAGTCTTGGTTCTTCCTCAACATGTTGGAGGCTCCTGGCCGATAAAAAGAGTAAAGATAAAACATGGAAAGGCTTCTTGGGGCTAGACAGCTACACTTCTACTAACAAAACTGGCAAGGAAAGGGAGAGGTTGCCAGGGACAGAAGAGTGCTGGGCTGTGGCTCGAGTGTGGTCCAGTGCTTCGTGGCAGGAAGTTGAGATCTTCTTTCCCTCCCTTCATTTTTAAACTCCAGGAGAAGAAAAGAGCCACTGTCTTCCTGTGGCGAAGCGATAAAGGAAGCAGGTCGTGAATTGCCTTCATTATTTTCATCTTCTCCTGCCTTGTAATTTCCTCTTGTCTCACATTGACTCAATCCAGCAGAAGCTAGGGGACAAAAAAAAAATCAGTTTATATGGTGTGTGGTGATCAGTCGCCCAGTGCACAGTTAGGTAAAGAGGAGAGATGAGTGGATTCGGAAGGCAATAGAAATATCGAGAACAACCACTGACTAGTTATATGACCTTTTGCAAATCACTTTCTTCGACATTTATTCTTCCTATTTAATTATAAAGCATTTAAGTAGATATAAAGCAAGAAGCCAAGTTAAGGAGGAAAATATAATTTTAAATATTATTCTTTAAGCACTTAAAATCATCTACAAGGGTTGGTCCACCTATCATCATATAAAAGGATAGCTTTAGTGATATTTTGGATTTCATAGTCTCTGTCCAATATTCCAATCAGATATTTATGTAAAAACTTTGCTCCTGAACTCAGAGGTTCTGGGTTATGATGATGTTTACTTCACCTCTAAGTCTATATCAGATATCTAGGTGTAAATAATTCCTTTTAGAAGCTTTATGTCAAAGAAAACATGATGCTTTTATGAATTGTCTAGAAGCATGTAAACAGCTGGATTGAGCCACTTAATGTGCTCTTCAAGATGTCTGACAGTTGCTACTCTCACGGTCTCACTGTTACTTCTAAACCAGCCAGTGCACCTGTAGTCATGGTGATATTCTGTGAATGGGGAGGGGATGACTAAGAGAACAGAACAACTCATGGAGAGTATGCAGATGACAGAGTCTTCACCAGTGAAGAACATGATGACTTCATATGATAGGGACCTCTTGGGATTTTTATGGTTAAGTAATTTATATGGTGTTTAATTTTTATCATTTTTTATAGATCATCTATCTGTGAAAATGCAATTTCTGAATTCTGGGCACAAATTGAGTCAAATCCAGTCTGAGTCAGTGTGCTGGGTGGAGTTGCCTAGAGAGATAACAGCAGTAATATGTGGGTATGCATATGTACGCTTTCAGTGAGATGTTGGGAGTGCTGAGGCACCCAGATTATTAGACAGAGTGGCCCTCAAGGGCTCTGCCTCTCCATCAGCAGCCATTGCAAGATTACCCCGTGTTTATTGTGTATCGTTCTTTTATGTTTGCAGCCTTTGGGCTCCACTCCTCTGGTGATGTATAAAATATACACTGAGCTATTAGGAATTATAGTCACCCTGCTTTTTTATAGAATACTAGATCTTATGATTTCTACCTAAATGTGTTTGAGTAGCAATTAATATGTTATCCCACTTCTAGGTGTAAATCCAAAAGAAATCATGTTAGTATATCAATTCCATAGTCAAGCTAGTTGCTGCATTATTCATACTAGTTAAGGTGTTAACTCAATCTTGGTTCTCATTGGTGGATAAATGGTTAGAGAAAAAGTTATAGTTTATATATATATATATAGTTATTTATATATACATATATATAAAACAATGGCATATTATTTAGCTATCAAAATAATGCTATCCTGTTATTTGAAGCAAAGTGGATAGAACCTAAGGATATCATGCTAAGCAAAGTAAGTCAGGCCCTGTGGCACAGACCTGTAATCCCAGCAACTTGGAGAGCTGAGGCAGAAGCATTTCAAGTTTAAGGCCAGAATTGGAAGACAGAATGAGTTCATGGCTAGCCTGGGCAACTTAGTAAAACTGTGTCTCAAACCGTGAAAAGTAAATAGATGATATAGATCTATTGGGGTCATAGATCACTGGTAAATTGTTTAGCGCTGTTAGCCCTGCCTCGATATTTAAATCCATGAAAATTCCATTAAAATGTCCAGTGTCCAGTCCATTTGGTTGACCAGAGATATAAAACATGGCTCATGTGGATAAATTATGCTGAAACTCCCTAATTTGTATGATTAATATGTGTTGGTTATAAAAATAAAAACACTTTACTTGTAGCGTAGAGGTAGGGCATAGATTACTGGGATGGGGTCAGGAGCAGCCATAAGATGATCTTGTGATTTGATGATGATAATAATGGTGGTGGTCATGATTTTTTTTTTTGGAGACAAGGTCTCACTGTGTAGCCTTGATTGGCCCAAAACTTGCTATGTAGAAAGGCTGGCCTCTAACTGACAGAACCGTCGGCCTCTGACTCCTGAATGCTGGGATTAAAGCCACATACTACCACATCCAACCCAATTTGGGATAATTTGAAAGACTTTCTTTGGAAGTCATTTTTTAATTTAAAAATACTTGTTGCCCCCACGGATTTCTAAATAATTCATTGTTTCTTTCACGAAAGTAAACAAGTGAATATTATGTACTCTATTTTACATTAAAATTAAGTATTTTAAACTACACAGAGATCACCCAATAAGAATTGAGGTCTTTATCTACATTCAGATAGAAATACAAATTTAATATATTTACTTTAAAAAGACATTGAATTTCACAGTGCTGAGCTCCCAGAAACAGACTCATCATTCAGTGTCAAGTGGGCAAGCTATTTGTGTGGGGAAGAAAACCAGCCCCCCACAAATTGGTTGAATAAAGTTGATTATCCTGATGCATCTCAGCTCTTGACAGCAT
>CABHPP010147418.1:0-38010 GCA_902168425.1 Peromyscus attwateri
CATTAGGCCAAACGGTTTAAATAATATAAGCATCTGTGTGTTTATTTTATAAATGGGCTAAGGGACTGCCGGGGCTTAGTGGGACCCGGAGAGAAAACTCCAGCTACAGGCGTCTTTAAAGGCAGCGAGTCTGCCCAGGAAAACACACCAATCCTTACGAGCAGGGACTTCTGGGCCCTCCCCTTTCCTTTCTTCTAGAATGGAATCAATACGGCACCTAGGGCTGCAGCAGCCGACCAGGTGACCACAAGCCTCAGGCTGGCACAGCAAGAGCCGAGGGCAAGGTGCCATGGGCAACAGGGCCAGGTCTGGACGGGACCTTTAGATTCTTGTTTTAGAGAGAAAAGAACTCCCCATCTGCGAAGTCAGCTGCAGCCAGTTTTTCTGTTTCCACGCCTAACAGACATCATTTCTCTCTGATGCCGTGATGCGAAAAGGCTGTCTTATTTATACTTGGACTCTCGGTGTCTGGTATGAGGCCTGACACTGGGAAAATGCTCCACATTTTTAAAAGTTGAACTGAATATTGTTACTTTCTTCAAAGTGTTCCTACAGCTTCTGTTATATTGAGAACCGACGCAGTATTCTCCTGGCCCTCGGGATCCCGCTGAGACCCTTCCTCCCCCTATATCAGCCCACCATGCAACTCCAGCATAGTGGGCTTTGCTTCCCTCCCCCAGTTGGAAAGATCTCCTCCTGCCCTCCAGGAAGGACTTCTCTCTCTATTTTTGGTCACAGCATTCTCTGTGGTCTGAGCTAGTGGCATCTACCAACTGTTTGATTGTGGCCCCTCAAACCAGGGCTGGATTTCAGTCTGCCCCTTGTGTTACCCCTGCACACCATGACAAACAAAGACTCTGGTGCAGAGTGGGGTCTCTAATGCCCACCGTTTTAAGTGCAGCTATGCCTGGGGCAGAAGGGCAGGTGGGCTCCATGTGCCCCACACTATTTGGGCCTCCAGGTGCTCCTCTGTAAGTCAGGGCTAACAGACACTGGTTCGGAGCCTGGCACACTGTAGATGCTTGATAGACAGTGGGCAGAGGGGAGGGGCCAAGTGCCTGGGCCTTTGCCACTCTGTCTTTGTCTAATACTCTGAACTGTTCCACAAATCATAAGAAGGAAAATTCTGGCCCCACCCTGGAGATGGACAGGAGGCTGCAACTTTATGGGGTGAACCTCATGTTCCTCATATTGTTACCAGGTGGAACTGCATGGAGGGAGCCATGACCTACACCTTACTGTATATGAACTGCCAGGCCTTGGTGGAGCTCTTGGGCCCCAGGAAAGAGCACCCACTAAAGGCTGTGGAGGTCACTGTATCCACAGGAAAGGTTAATTTGCCAGCCTACTCTGGCTAAGAACATCAGGAACTAACTACCTACTCTCCAGCCTGGCTACACTCAGGGTGGCAGTGGGCACTTGGCTAGGTTCAGGCAGGTGCCCACTGCCCTTCTTGGAGTCTTGCTCAGCTTTTGGGCTGAACCTGGCAGCGGGTCCCTCTGGACACACCCAGTACTTCAGTAGGGCAGGGTCAGGTGCCCCTGGAGAGGCCCCTTGGAGTCTTCCGTCTGTGCTGCCAGGAGCTGCAGCCATCCCACATTCCCTCCATCCGGCATCCCTGCTCCGACTTGGCAGAGCACCTACCACTCACGACCTTTAGAGGGGACCTACAGCCTCCAGTGCTTAGGGGGATGCACCGATCGTGTGAAATGGACAACTCTTCCTCTCATTTCTGGAGCAGCTACTGTTCTAAGAGGTTTATAAACATTGACTCCCTCAACCCTCCTGAGGAGACAGTACCCATAATCACTATTTCACAGGAGAACAGAGGCAGACGGTGCCGAAAGAGAGGGCCACGCTGAGCCGATAACAAGCACGCAGGTAGTCCTGTGCCCCCGTCCACCTCCTAGCTATGACTCAAAGTGGCACAAACAATGGAACTCGTGGGACATCAAGAATCCAGTTGAATAATCAGGCCCGAATGGCCTAACTGCAACATGCAGTGGATGCTGGAAAACAAGTGACATCGTAAAACAAAACACAAGTGTGTCCTCAGAGGGATGCAGATGATAGCACATTGATAAAAACAAATGCGGGCTGTCAAGAGCAGTCGGAAAACAGAAGTCTGGAAGGGAGAACAATAACAAGGTTTCTGGGGTGAGCAGGCAGAGGGGGCTGTGATCAGCAAGAGAGGGGACAGCGACTGCTCAAAACAGAACGGAGGGACGGTCAACAGTAGAAGAAAAACAAAGCCAATTAAAGCAGATCAGCCAGGCACGGGAGAGAGTCAAAACCGGAAGCACTCAGCAGAGAAGCAGCATGGAGTCTTTTCATATCTTAAGCATCTGGAGAAGATTAATAAAACAAACGGGTTGGAAAAGTCAAAAGGGCACAAATGCCATAGAAATAAAAACACCACGAGGCCAGGGCGATGGCTCAGGCGGTAAAGTGTTTGCTTCACGAGCATGAGGACCCGAGTTCAGGTCCCCAGAACCCACATGAAAAGCCTGGCCCTGCAGTGCGCTCCTGCAATACCAGCACTGGGGAGGCAGAGACATGAGGTCCCTGGGCCTTGCTGGTCAGCTGACTGGGGGGCTCAGCTCCAGATTTGGTGAGGGGTCTTGTCTCAGAGAGTACTGCAGGGAGCAACTGAGGAAGACACCCAGTGTTGATGTCTGGCCTCCACATATGTGCACAGACACCTACACACACAGACACACACAGACACACACACACACACACACACACACACACACACACACACACACGAGAGAGAGAGAGAGAGAGAGAGAGAGAGAGAGAGAGAGAGAGCTCATGCAAATCACATAAGCACTTAGTGACTTTAACAAAGATTTTAGATTTCCCTGGTTTTAAGTTGAAATGAGAAAGTGTTTAGAAATGAGCCCAGGCAGATGCTGTGTACAGGAGTGAAATTCCCTCGCCCCACAAAAGAGCTGGAAGCAGTGAGTTGGTAAAGGGGAAGAGGATGGGCACAGACAGAGATGCTGTGTGGAAAGGCAGCCTTCTCACGGGCCACTGAGGGTGTGGAAAGCTGATTCAGTATCTGGGGGAAATTCAAGGTCATATGTCAAGTCTTGCCTTCAAAGAATCTAGCTGAAGGAAATAATTGGAAATGTGTTCGAAGATTCATATACAAAGATGTTCATTGGAGTGAAAAATCTGAAATGGTTTGCTTTATCCATAGGGAGAGGTTCTATTAATTATGGCTCAGCACACAATGGCCTTCTCTGCAGTCTCCAGCCAGGGGAGACAGGTCCCTTGATATTGACATAAGATCAGGGCCATGGTTAAACACTAAAACAAAAAGCAAGTTGCTAAGGCTGGCAACGAGATGGATGTGTTTAAGAAACTGTGCTTGCTGGATTTGCTTTGGGTATGTGGCCACCCAAAATGCCTAGAAGAATTAGAAGAGAAGAAGGGGACCAGAGGTTATTTTAAGTGGAGTGGAGGGGGGGGGAGTAATTCCACAGTGAGATGCGAGGTCTTTGGATTTATACTCTGTGACTTTTGTTATTGTGGCATCTGACTTTTTAAAAATGACTTCCTATTTTTATTAAACAGAAAGTATGGGCACACAGGTGCCATCGTGTGTGTGTGTGTGTGTGTGTGTGTGTGTGTGTGTGTGTGTGAGAGAGAGAGAGAGAGAGAGAGAGAGAGAGAGAGAGAGAGAGAGAGAGAGTGTCAGAGCAGAGTTTGTGGTTCTCTCCTTCCTTCCACCAAGTGAATCTAAGCATTCAAATTCAGGTCATTAGGCTGAGCCATCTTTCTGGCTTCCTATTTTTTTTTTAAATAGAAAAATTCTAATAATATTCAGCATAGAGAAAACCCTAAATAGGGACTCAAATGCAGAGGGCCCTCTTCAGAGCCGTGTACTTATTAGCTCCTTTTATTTGGCTGCTGGTTATTCAAGCGGAGATGAAGTGGAGGGGTGAGAGAGGAGGGGAGAGAGTTGGGAGAGGAGGGAGGAAGAGAGAAGGAAGGAGGGAGACAAGGAGGAAAAGAGAAAGGGGGACGGGACAAAAGGAGAGAGAGGGAGAGGAGAGGGAATGAAGAGAAGGAAAAAGGACGTGTGTGCACAGATGTGTACACATCTGTGAAATGTGTACAAATGCAGAGAGATGATGGAGCTAAGTGGGAACTCAACGTGGGGGTGTCTTGTCCCCCATTTTCATGCTTGGCACCCCTCAGTGTGGCAGGAAGACCTCCACCTACTTAGCAGAAGCTGCTGTGGGGTAGCTGTGGCTGCAGGAAGCTTGTCGGAATGAGGGCGGGAAGCTCGCCAGAGTGAGGGTGGTGCCTCTTCACGTTCTTTGAAAATTTTTACTTACTTGCTGTGTTTATGCATGTGCCATGGCACTCTTGTGGAGGTCAGAGGGTAACCTGGGGAAACCAGTTCTCTCCTTCCACCATGTGGGGCCTGGAGATTGAACCTGAGATGTCAGGCTTGGCAGCAAGTGCCCTGACCCACTGAGCCATCTTGCAGGTACAATTATCTTCATATTCTATTTCCCTTTGTACGCACGCGCACACACACACACACACACACACGCACACGCACACGCACACGCACACACTTGAATGTGGAACACACATGCAGCAGGCCCCATGGCCTCCTATCTCTTGCCCTGTTCTGGAGAGGGTGTCTATCATTTTGCCTTTGACCTGAGCCTCCTGCCTCCACTCCACTTCCCGGCTGGCTTTTCTCGGCAGTGAACTTGTCTGCACTCTTGCTACACATCCCCACCCTTGTTTCTCACGCTTTCCCTGTGGCCCACGAATCTGCTGCCTGTGAATCTGCCCTGCCTTCTTCCATCCCTGCTGCAAAGCCTTAATCCCTAAGGAAGTGCGGGAGCAAGTCTTTGGGATGCTGATGTGGGCTACACCTTCTCTTTGGACAATGCTGGTCAAAATGTACAGAGACCCAGCAACAAGATGCCGCTGATGGACTTTTGAATGTTCCAGACGAAGAGTAAAATTCTGAGGAAAGAAAAAGAAGACAGAAGAGATACAATCCCAAGGACCCTCACACAGCCCAAGGCCCTGCTGTGGTGGCCCCTGCTGTGACTGGCCCCTGCTGTGACAGCCCCTATGGCTGCCAGCCTCCATATCATAGGACTTCATCTAGGCTGGGAATCACTCCCAGCTCCAGCTCCTTCATGGGGATATATGTGGGGAAAACACCTTGACTTGCTGAGAAGTCCCTCCCCTCCTTGACTACCCGGCAATCTCACCATCCTTGAGGGCTCAGCTCTGGTCTTAACATCTGAGGATGACTTTCTGAAACCCTGAATCTGCCTTTATACTCACTTCCCACCTGTCTTAGTTAGGGTTTCTATCGCTGTGAAGAGACACCGTGACCAGGGCAACTCTTATAAAGAAAACCGTTTAACTGAGGTGGCTGCTTACAGTTTCAGAGGTTCAGTCCATCATCATCATGGTGGGGGGCAAGGCAGCTGGGAGTACGGTGATGTGCAGGCAGACATGGTGCTGCAGAATTCTACCTCTTGATCCAAAGGCAACAGGAAGTGAACTCAGACACTGAGCAGTATCTTGAGCATATATCAGATCTCAAAGCCTGCCTCCACAGTGACACACTTCCTCCAACAAGACCACACCCACTCCAACAAGGCCACACCTCCTAATAGTGCCACTCCCTTTAGGGGCCATTTTCTTTCAAACCACCAGACCATCTCAACATTGTTCTGTGCCTGCCTGTGGGATTTTCTTTGAACAAGAAGTACAGAGCCTCTCTTTGTGTAAGAACATGCAGTAACATTGTCACATGAATGAATGAATGAATGAATGAATGAATGATGCTCTGAATCAGGAGAGTCAAGAGATCCCCTCTTGATTTGCATATGCACGCTCTAAAATGAAACAGCCATTTGCTCTCCAGCATTCACTGCATGGAGGGTCTATTATGGAGTCACTAACCACACAACTACGTTTTCTTCCCAGTCCTCCCTGCTTATTTACCCACTGGGTTTTCTTGGCTGTGAGTGTACACATAGGGGGTCATCAGTAACTTATCTTTTGCAGACTGTCACTGCAGACAAGTGATGAGAAAGAACACGGAGGGGTTGTCCAAAGCCATGGTGGCCCTGAAAGCTGGAATGAGATGCTCAGCTTTCACTCTCTGACATGCCAACTGACCTTCTCAGGGGGCACGTGGACTGGTGAGTGTCCCAAAGGTCATTCTAACAGCACTGTCCCTTTGTGTGCTAAGTTCCCATGTGTGCCACTGACCTCACAGTGCATGGGGTATCATTCAAAAATATGGATAGGGTGAACACTGTATTCCCTCAATTCTAAGCGAATGGTGCATTCCAAGGAACATGAGTGATTATATCTCTTTCAATAACACATTTCCATCTCCTACTGAAAACTCCAGAGTAGGGACCTGCTAGTCACAACTCTACCCATTCCTTGGCTCCCTCTTTATTCCCTAGTCCTCGATGGTGACTTCGTATGAGCTCTCTGTACTGTCAATAACCTTGGTGGACCAACCCCACTCAAGACTTGCCGTGGCTCCTTTTTATTTATTGGCATTTAAGGTTCCCCATAACCAGGCCAGTCGAATCCCATCTAGTCCTTATATACATGCAGCCCCTGCTCCAGCCAGACCGTTCTCTCATCTGGTTCACCTTTCACCCCTCAGAGCATGCTGCCACTCCAACCTGCTTTTTGTCTCCTATCACTTCTGAACCGTACAGTTCAAGGCTCACCCTGGCCAGCAGTGTGATATAATGTGAAGATCTGGAAAGATCTGGGGTATTCGCCAGTTTTTTGTTTTGTTTTGTTTTGTTTTGTTTGTTTGTTTGTTTTTGCAACTTGCAAAGTTTAGACACATAAAGCTTTTGCTCAAATGCTTAGCTGTCTCATGTACAAATGGACCTGTGTGTGCATCAGGGTTTATTATTGTTAACATCACCAACAGTACTGTTGGGGAGAAGTCACTAGAAAGGCCGTGCACCTGTCAGCTGGAGACACTCCTTTCTTCTCTGATGGCCTGGAATCCTAAGGAGTCCCTGGGTCAGGTGCTGATTTGGGACAGGAGCTGTCCTGGGAGGAAAATGTACCAATGCCAGACATTGCTGGCTTTTGTTACTTAATTCTATACAGCCCTGAAATATGAGCACTTCTGGCCTTCATTTTACAGAGGAGGAAACTGAGAGAGAAACAGAAGCAGCATGCCTGAGTCACACGGCTCAAACAGAAACCGACTGACCTTGAGGACTGTCACTGTCACTGTGACTGAAGTGCCACACCGAGCCCAGCATGCAGCATGTTCTTCCAGAGCTTTAACTGACACCCCACGTTAACAGAGGAAGAGCCTCACAGTGATTAAGTCTCACTAGTAGACAATGGAGGGGCTGGGATCCAAACCTTGGCTGTGTAGCTTCAAGTCTGGGCCCTTGCTGCTCTACGGTAGCAATGTCCGAGCAGTGAGTTGTGTGGCCTTAGATGCAGCCCCCGTGATGCTGAGGCTGAGTCCCACGTGCCCAGTCCAAACCTAGAGTCTCTGTGGTGACTACTGATCCCACAGGCCTCCAGCGGTGGTAGGAGGGTCCTGACAACCGTTAGGGGTCCATCAATGATGCCGATGACAGCTCCCCTTGACAACAAGTGGCAAGTGTTTCTTTGTTGGCTCTGGGCACTTACCCAATGGTGCATCCGGCGTCTGCCTCAATGGTCCAGATGCAGTTGAGATTGTGTTCATAGGGGGCTGGGTACCCAGGCGACAGTACCTGCCCTGAGGCCTCTCCTCTCACTGTCCCTCCACACTCAGCTGAAAGAAATTGCAACAGAAGGAGTGTCATGGGGTGGCCGGAGCATTCAGCAGTCACTGAGTGCCTCCCAAGTCCATGTAGCCCAGTCTAGGGGGTTAAGCAGAGCATGCAAAAAGCTCCCTAGGGGAGACCAGTACTCAGAATCAGAAACAAATTCTTAATACTCAATAAGAAAAGGCACCCAACCCAATTAAAAACTGAGCAAAAGATATTAGTAGACATGTATCCAGAGGAAATATTTGAATGGCCAATATGAACGTGAGGAGATGCTTACCATAATTTGTCATTGCTATGGAACTGCCAATCAAAATCACAATCACCCCCTCCCCACCAGGATGGCTGTGACAGAAAGACAGGTGTTGATAATAAAATAGCAAGTGTAGGCGAGGCTGTGGGGGAACTGGAGCCTTCCTATTACTGGTAGGAATGTACAATGATATAGCCACTTTGGAAAGCAAGCTGGTAGGTAGTTTCTTAAAATTGTTAAATGCAAGTCACCGTACAATATGTAACTCTTCTCTCAAAAGAAGTGAAAACATAATGTCACATAAAAACCTGAACATAAATGTTCTTAGCAGTGTTATTCAATATGTAATTCTTCTCTCAGGAGGAGTAAAAACATAATGTCACATAAAACTTGAACATAAATGTTCTTAGCAGTGTTATTCATAGTAGTCAATAAGTGCAGATAAGCCCAGTGTCCATCAACGGGAGAAAGGAAATACAAAATGTGGTATACCTAGCGACAGAATGTTAGTCACCCATAAAAAGAAACACAGTTCACATACATGCTACAATGTAGATTTGGAAAACACATTGCTAAGTGAAAGAAACCAGACACAAAAGACCATATATTGTGTGATTTCATATATACAAAATATCCAGCATAAGCAAAACTAGAGAATGGAAAGTGCATTTTTGTGTTTACCAAAGCTTGGGGGAGTGACTGCTAATGCGTAGTAGACTTTCTTTTTGAAGGAGAAACTGCTCAGAACTTAATGGTAGTGGTTATACAACCACGTGAATGAACAAAAACAACTGGATTGTGTGTTTTCAATGGGTTAATAAACTTGTAAGTGGAGCAGCCCCCAAGGGTAGGACCAGCTGCCTACTTTATGGCCAAACTCCTCGGAACTTCTCAGGACGGGGTTTGTACCTGGTCATGAAGCCAAGGGACCTGCACTAGCTGCCAGGGAGCACACCGCTGACTAGACTCAGCCCTTCTCTAGGCCAAGGCCAGTGGAGGAGACACCATGGCACATCTGCCCGTCCTGGCACATGCATAGTCCTAGTAAGTGCTGGTGCCCAGGAGGAAAAGGCCAGATCCCCCTAGCACAGGACAGAGAGTCGGGGAGGGTTTGGATTCAAATGCACCTTGAAGGAAGAGCCAGAGTTGAACAGCCTACGTGATGGCAGGGGAGGCTGGGAAGGACAGGAGGAAGAGATCTTGCAACCAGAGAGAAGAGGAGGGGCGTGGTAGGACAGGCTGGGGATGTGCAGTGGTGGAGAGCAGGGTTAGAGAGCTGGGCCAGCATGAGTTGTTGAAGGGCAATGTACACCAGGCTGCTGTGAGGAGGCACGGTGTGTATGCATGTGACTGAACTCTCTTTATAAAGGTGAGGGAGAGGACTGCAGCAGCAGCTCAGAGGGGTACAGAGGAGTGAGCCTCAAGGCAGCGAAACCAGTGGAGCGATGTGTGCTCCCCATCAGAGTGAGCCACTTAACCCATGAGCCGGTGGCTCCCTGAGCTGCAGCTTCCTCTAGTCAGGTACACTTCCAAGACCCTGTCCCTGAATCTCTGAGAGACATTTTTCCACATTGTCTCTACTTTGTCTCCAGCGCTAGAGTCTTGGCTCAGACCCTCTCCATCTCTCAGCTGGCACAGTAGTCCATATCCACAGTGCTATCCGAGGGACTTCCAAACAGAAGACTGTGCCATGCTTCTGGAGCAAAGTCCATACCCTCTGGTAGCTCTTCCTTTGGCCTCCCTGACTCCAGAAGGAGTCCTGGTCCTGCCAAGTCTGATGAACTAACTCCACAGCCCAAGCAGCCTCTGCTTGGACTAACAACATGCTAAGTGCCCTTCCCACGGCACCTTTGTGACACCCTCCCCTGCCCAGGTAAATCGGATACTGTCTTCCTGTGTCCCCAGCACAGTTTGAATGAAACAAGTTTATCACAAGTGCATTAAAATAGTGTCCATTTCCCCTGCCATACCAGACTCTTGGCTACAGAGACCTCGCCGTAGACTGCATATCGAGCGTGTGGTAGCGTGTAAGGCACATAACGCAAGTATAATAAGTATTTACTGAATGAATAGATGCACGGCCCAGTGAGTAGAAGCTTATTGCTTCCCAGGAAAATTACTGTGTCTGAACCAAGGAAGCATGAGGGAAAATGAAGAGGTTTAAGGCTGAGCTGTGTAGCAAAGTAAGTGACTGGTTAAGCAAGGAGCTAAAAGCTGGAGAAGAATTTACAGAGGGGAGACTGAGCTTCACCTGTTACTATGACTGACCATCCCATCAAGCATCACTCTGACCTTGAGGCTTCACCTGGGACCACCAAGGAAGGGTTGTGGGAGGGACCTACTTCTGGTGGGAGTGCTCACAACACGCGACTTTGTTCTATCTTCCCTGTGGGCCACCATTCTGTGGTACTGTTGGGACAAGTGGTTCCAACTTGATTTAAAGACACTGAGGTGAGTGAGCCTGTGGCAGGGAGTGAGTGAGAGGATGAGTGACGATCTGATTGGAAACAGGAAGCTGGGCAGCGGGAGGGCGTCATCCATGACCTTGGCTAGGAGCAGCACATCCTATTTCTACCTTAGAGGGTGGGTGTTTGGGACCCAGCTTCATCTCCCTTCCCCATGGGGTCACTTTATTCAAGGGGGGGGGCCTGAGTGTACAGCTTGCAGTGTTCACTAGTGATGCCTCCTTGAGGTTCTGTTCTTCCTGGCCTGCTCCCTTCTTTCCCTCCTGGGGCTCTGGCTACTATACTTGGGCTGGGGAATCTCCTTATCCATGAAGGAAACATATGAATATTTAAAGTTACAGCAGTCACTTCAGCAGCCCATGATGAACTCTACCCTCAACATGACATGTGTAACACACACACACACAGAGAGAGAGAGAGAGAGAGAGAGAGAGAGAGAGAGAGAGAGAGAGAGAGCGCCTCACTTCACTAAGTGCAATGGGGCCTGAGGCAGTCTCATTGAAGAAGCTTTCCAAGGCCTGTAAGTATAATAGTCTTCCTAGCCCCACTGAGTGAGTCCTCTAAACCCAATGTAACTGACATGTTGGCCAGCAGAGGGATCTGACAGGGAAGCCTTTCTGCAAAGCAAACAGTTATCTTATGGGAGCCACAGTCTCTCATTTATTTTGCTTGCTTTGATTCGCTTGCCTTGTGGTACCACACTGCTGTCTGTTTATGCGTGTGTCTCTGTGGCTAACCCGAGAGAGCCTGCCTCTGAATTCTAAGCACCTATGTAGGGCCTGGAACATGAATGAAAGAAGGGAATTAGAAAGAGGAATGGTCACAGAAGGCGAAGTCCTAGTGCTATCACCCCAGGGCTGGAGCAAGAAAGACAGGAGGATTGTTGGGGCCAGTGAGCCTAGCTGAACTGACCAGCTCCAGGTCTCAGAGAGAGACCCTGTTTCAAAAAAATGAAGTAGATGACTCCTGAGGAAAAACACTGACCTCTGGTTTTATCATTGAGTGCACACACACACATGCATGCCTATCTGCACACACACACATACACACACACACACACACACACACACACACACACACACTCACACAAAAAGGAAGAGACATGCCTACAGCCTATCTCAACCTCAGTAACAAAGGAAGAAGACCCTAAGGACTGTTTATGGGTTACAACTGACTACTTTCTGGCTTTAAATTCTGGCTCTTGACCCTCTGTGTGTCATGTGGAGACCCCATTACAATGTGGTTATCCAATGGAATGGGACCAACTATGGTCCCTAAGGCTTCTCACCGTGCTGTTCCTCTGGTTGGTCCTGTATGGGTTCAGGCTAGACCATCTGCCAACCCACCTAACCCTCCCGAGGTGAGATCTTATCTGTTCTTCCAAGTCTCAACCGACTGTTGCTTCCTATGTGGAGCTCTCTCACATCATCCGGAGACTGAACAGAACTCTGCAGACAGGATGCATCCTCACGACAAGGACCATCTGTGTACCTACTCTCTTTGGTAGAACGGGGGCTTCCCAGTGGCAGGGACAGACTTGCCTTTCCTCCTTATTTCTCCGCTCCCACATACGCGGACACCTGCCTGCCTATTTCTAGCAAGTGTGGTTTGGTAGGCACTCATGACTTCCCCCCGCGGCTATTTCATTCTCATCAAATCCACCTGTGCCGCACAGGTACATCGCGGGCATGGGGAACAGCAGGCTTGACTGGAAAGATCTGGTTTTGGGGAAACAGGATGAGTAGGACCATGGGATTCTGAGCAGCAGGGAAGGGAAGGGACTAGAGAAAGAGAATGGCGGTGTTCTGATTATGTTTCGGTTCAGCCTTGGACCACTGTCTCTGGTCTTGTGATGCAAGCGCAAAGCTTCTAGGGAATGTCCGCTGATAACTTGCAAGAACCACAGGCTTAGGAAGATGCACGCTCACCACCACAGTCTTCTTTAGGCATGAGATTAGATTTAGCTCTTTATCTTAGTCTTTCTCCCAGCACTGCCCTGGAAAAGGGAGCTTGAATTCATTTTACCTACAGAGAAACTGAGACCTGGAGTCTTGGTATTGCAGGAAGCCCTGGAGTCACTGCGTCATTCCGACAGAGACCCCTACCACGTCTCTCTTGCCTGTGCTGCAACTCTGAGGGCATGGCTTGGCACCACTGACTCACGGTGTGACGATGGCAAGCCGCTGTGTGGACTATACTGCCTGTGTGGTGAAGTGTGAGGAAGTGGAGAAGAGTGGCTATCAAGCTGCAGTGCTCACTACCAGGCAGAGCCAATCCTGGTTGATGGCCCCAGGTCCTGGATACCCTTTTCAAGGGCAGGGCTGGAGTTCAGGTAAGGGAAAGGCCGAGGAGTTCCTTGCCAATCAAGAGGTATCCTACCGACACAGGTGGGCAGTGGTCGGTCCCAGGTCCTGCGTTCCCCACTCAGACACATCAGCTCCTCATTGCCCCGAAGACTGTAGCCAGGGTCACAGCTGAAGGTCACAGAGCTCCCTGCAAAATGACCTCCATCGTGAACCTTGTAGCCAAACTGTGGGGTCCCTGGGTCCTCACATCGGATGAGTTCGAAACCTGGGGAAGGCAGAAGAGAAAGAGTGAGCAGAGACCATGGTGACAGAGCCGTGTTGCTTCTCCTCCCCTCCAGCTTGTATCTTGAGGTGCCCTGGCCACCACCCCAGGGGTGCCAGCCTCAGGCTCGTGACCCAGTCCTATCTGCATTCTCTGTGGAGGGAGTATGTCTCTGCTGCTTTATGCAAATGAGTTCAGAATTTAATAGCATGCATACTTGGGGCTGGATTTTCTATTTCTTTGGTTGAGCCTGTAGGATTCTGTGGGTGGGATCTAGGGCTTCCATTCTGATCACTGGGACACTGTGAGGAGACAGGGCAGCACAGGGGACATCACCATGCAAGCAGCTGTGTTGAAAGGGCTGGAGGAGGAGAGACTCCCATGAGCTCCCACTCCACTCTGTGGGACTCCAAAGACCTTGCCTCTCATTTGTTATTCATAGGGGTCTCGCAGGTGGGTGTAATTATTGGCACTCTACAATCGAGAGCATTGACTTGGGAAGGTTAACTAAATTGCTTGAAATCCTCACCATTTTCAGTTAATAGAAATGGAATTCAAATGTGACTCTATTTAATCCCGTTACATGGAGCCGCTTCTGAAAGGCGAAACTCCCTGTGTGAGACATCCAGCACCCAGGTGAGGGGAATCCTGAGGAGACCCACGGGGCTCCTGGAGTCACTATGACACAATTGGCCCATTGCAAATAGTGAACAGTCTACTGTCTCTTATGCTCACATCATTGTGAAATTATTGCCACAGTTGTAGAATATTTTCCCCTTACTCCCTCAGCCGATTGATTTCCCCTCTGTGTATTAGATCTGTGAAGATTTTAAAATGTATGTCCTTTGTATCTTGGTTTCTTTTGCTCAGGGTAGTGTTTTAAAGTTTCATATTAATGTTAAAGCACAAATCATTTCTTCCTTTTGGTTGCCAAATAATACTCCATTGTATGGACATACCACATTTTCTATATCCACTCATCAGTTGCCAATCACCCATTGGATTTAAAAGACATATATAAGCATGCATTTTTTTGTGTGTGTGTGTCTACTGGGCACACCAGCTCATATGAACAAAATGGGAAAGTCTGACTTCATAGTCCATTCAGACCCAATAAAGACTTACTAGAGAACTGAAGTTCAAAGCCTTTGCTGGTGTTTTCGGCATCTGTGATGAAGTCGAGCCACAGGCTGCTGGATGTGCTGTTCAAAGTCACCCCCAACATCTCAGAGCGGCTGAAGACCCCCAGCAAACGGGCGGAGTTGTTACTGCCATCATAGACCTGGATACCAGAGATCCCAATCCAATGACATCAGAGTTGCCTATTTCAAACAAGGTCTTATCGCCCTGCAGCCCAAGTTCCCAGTGGGTAGCATCAATAACAGCTGCTAGAGATGCAGGTAGCCATCAGATGCTCAGAAGGTGGCAAAGTGAAGCCAGCAGCTGAGTTGGTGGCTGCCTTTCCCCATGCTGATAGCGCTGGGCCCAGTGTGTCTCTATTCTTTGGGAATTGGTTGCTACTCTAACGATCCTGTGCAATCTGCTTGTTTCCTCGGTGCTCATATGCTACCGGCTCATACTTCGGCAGCCTTGGGAGGCCAGGCTGGGGTGGCTTGATTCCCCAAGCCATCTGTTTCTATAGACAGATAGGCTGAAAGCACACGGCATGTGTGCATCACTCAACACACATGCTTGTCCTTCCAGCAGATGATACAGTCATTGTTCTGCCTGCCTGTGGCCATGGCCTGCCTTGACTATTCTATTGGATATGATCCCTGGGGCACAAGCAGGATGTAGTTAAAAATGACCACCATGTTCTGGTGACCTGCCTTTCCCCAGGCCAAGCCTCTGCCCCTTCCTGGCATAATGAGGGCTCCAGCCTAGGGCCTGCTGGGTTTGCCAATAGGGGAAATAGTGCTGGCATCTGGCTTCCCTCATTCCCATCTGTCCCCTGAACTTCTGGGTACCAGCAAAGGCAACAATCATTAGAATAATGAACCGGCTCCCTAGGTCTTGGGGTGGCTGCTCCTTTCTAGATGGTTGTACAAATAACAACAGAAGTCATGATGGAGTGAGAGGCCCCCTGGCACTTTGGTAAATATCAAAGACAGGATCTATGGGTGGGAGATGAATGTCTGTGCACGGCACACAACGTGGTGCCAGCTGCCAGCAAATTGGAACAATATTTCCACCCTTCCATCTCGGAAGCCAAGTCATCCTTCCAGCTAACAACAGTGCCGAGTGGTGCAGAATTCTGTTGAGGCTCTGAGAGTTCAATCCCTTTCTGGACTATGTGGAAAGAATCCTGGGGTTCCATTCTGAGATGATACCTCTTCAAACAGCTGAGCCCTATGCTGTGTCCAAATTGTTATAAAAACATCCCTCGAAAAATCGTGTGTGTGTGTGTGTGTGTGTGTGTGTGTGTGTGTGTGTGTCCCTGCACCTGCATGTGCATGCCATGCTGTGGCCAGAGGACAGTCATGGGTGTTACTCCTGCCTTCCACGTTATTAGAGGCAGGATTTCTTGTTTGCTCAGGTTCACTCTCATCTGCCATTGCAGACCCCAGGCTAGCTGGCCTGAGAACTTCCAGAACTCTCCTGTCCCCACATCCCATCTTGCGGTAAGGGCTCTGGGTATACAGATGCACGCTACCACATCCAGTTTTTATATGGGTTCTGAGATTTGAACTCAGATCTTCATGGTTGCATAACAAACTCTTTACCCTCTGAGCTATCTCCAAAGCCACAAAAAATTTCTTTAAAACTCATGAAAACATCTGCTGGAATTAATGGATCAAGACATCAATAGTCAACAGTCACTACATCATGATAAGAAACCAGACACCCCGTGCTTCTTAGCAGAGAACAGACCACTGAGGATATGGTTGTCGCACCCACCCAGAAATATCAAATTGGGCCAAAACGCGCCTTTGTATTGAATTTCCATCTAACAGGGACAACTGAGGTCAGAAGTTCAGATGAAATGATGCCCCAGGCAGGTTGAGATCAGAATCGGAAAAGGAATACAGAGTTTACCAAACAAAGGGATGCCCTCCTCGACAAATAAACTAGATGGAAAAAGGAAAGGAGGCAGGGAAAGCTGTAGGTTAACAAGCAGCAAATCCAGCATGCAGATTTTATTTGGAGCCTGGCTCAAATAAACTGTAAATCCAAAAATATACGATGACATTTATGAGATAATTTGGAGATCTCCACATTCCCTGAATGTTGTATGGTGGTATTAAGAAATTACTGTTAATTAATAAGTACAACGGGTATGGGGTTTTTCTCCTTAATCTCAAAGCGTAATTTGTTCCAATCCATTAAGGACCAAAAGGTTATTTGTATCATTATGATAAAATACTCACTGCAGAAAAATGTATAAAACAGAAAAGCACGAAGCAAAGAAAACCTGGAGCTGTTATGTTTCCATGGAGATTGTTCCAGGCTTGTGTGTTCTATGCAGTGTGTGTGTGTGTGTGTGTGTGTGTGTGTGTGTGTGTGTGTGTGCATGTGTGCACGAGCAAAAAGGAGGGGCTGGGAAGATGGTTCTGTTGGTAAAATGCTTGTTGCTCAAGCATGAGGTCTTGAGTTTGGATCCCCAGCGCCCATGCTAACAAGCCAGATTTTAATCCTGAGAGCAAGGATTCAGGTGTGAGTTACCAAGCCAGGCTTCAGAACGCTGTGTATAAAGAATTCTCCCCACCACCAATTTTAAACCCACCTCTACTGCATACGTAATTCTGTATTATTCCATAAACTCACATTTGTTTGTGAGCTTTCTCTTCTATGGCTTTCATCTGTCATTCTTGCTCTCTGCCCACACTGATTTAGTTAATGTGGTGGTGGCATGTGCCTGAAACCCCAGCACTGGGGAGGCAGACAGGATCCGAGGGTCTCCCTGGCTAACCAGTTCAAACTGGTGAGCTCCAGAATCGGTGAGAGATGGTGTGATTGAGAAACGCATCTGGCATTGACCCCTGGTCTCCACAGACATGTGAACACGTATAAATATGTACAGACACACAAACAAGATCAAACTATAGATGCATATGGGAATCAGCTTTTCCACTTAATACAGTGCATATCATTTTCAAGTCTTTAAATAGTTTCCACAGCAGCATTTAAATAGCTGTAAGGATATCCAGCACAAAATGAACACAGTCTACAACATGATTATTTACTTATCAGCATTCAGAATACATGCTGAGGCAGGTACACTCGGCAAATACCACAAATAAGAAAGCCAGTGTTTTCCTCCAATATTTTTTGCCCTAAATCCATTTGGAATTTATTTTACATATGATGCAACAGTCTACCTTTCCCCCTGGTCCATCAGTCATGCAAAAAAAAAAAAAAACCCTTGGGGGCATTGTTTGTTTTTGTTTTTTAGACATGGTCTTACAATGTATCTCTGAATAGCCTAGAACTTGTTATGTAGACCAGGCTGGCCTTAAAATCGCAGAGATTCACCTGCTTCTGCATCCTGACTGTTGGTCTTAAAGATGTGTACCACCATTCCAGGCTTCAAAAGCCTGGAATGTTTGTAAATATCCCACCCACCACCAATCTTAAATCCACCTCTATTGCCTGTATAATTCCAGTATGACCCTGTGAATTGGGATTTGTGAATATTCTCTCCTGCGGCATTTGTCTGCCCACACTGTTTTAGGTATTGGAGCGTTACAATACTGTTAAGTATGCAGCAGAAGTTTTCAATTGTTTCCTTTACAAAAGAATTCTCTCATATTTACTATCCTAGATAAACTTAAGAGTTTCCAAATTAAAAAGGAAGCAACCCCCTTTCAAAGAAAAGTCCCCAAGTTGTTCCGACTGAGTTCCATGAAATGGACTGATTAAGAAAGCAAAGCACTAAACTGATAAACCATCAAATCTTTTGACGCACAGCTCCATCTGACCAAGCTGCCATTGTATTGTAGAAAGACTCTACTTATTCCTGGGCAGTTTTATATTTTCCTCTGCTATCAGGAAGTAAATCTTTAAAAAAAAAATATTTCCAACAGGTTACCATTTGATGGGCCAGTTCATCAGTATGTAGAGGAGATGGGAACATCTCCCCGAGAAGTCCAAGACAATTTATGGACATCTGGCTCACCTCCCTCTAAGGGCAGAACTTTCCACACAGGATGACATGTGGGAGCAGCATTTCTGTGGACATCTCTGCATGTCTGCTAGCAAACGTGGGCTTGAGTTCCTCCAGAACGAAGAAGCTGCCTGCAGGAAGTCCATGACTTCCATTATGTCAGATCTCACCAGGCTGTTCTCCAAAGCCGGATGCTGCCCAACCTCACACCAGTCTTGTCCCTGGCTTTATACCCATGCCAGTGCTCGGTGTTCTCAGGCCAAGTCAGGCTCTTTTCCAATCTGATGGATGTGGAACAGAATCGTATTTCCATTAGCTTTCCCAGACCACCACTGGGTCTGAGCGGCGGTGACTGAATGCTGACCAACAATTCTACCACCCTCCTGTCAACTTCCGGTTCTTGTTCTCTGTGGCTATTTCTCCACATTTGTTATAGTCCTGTCTTCTTTTAAAATCAGGTTTTATAATTTTCTTGTAAAGATTATCCATGTGCTGGGGGGGCATATTTCTAGATGTTTTCCAGTTTTTGCCTCAATAACAAATGAGAATTTTATTTTCCTGATTACATGTTTTAATTGGTTACAGAAACACCAGCTGCTTTGTTGAATTGTCTTATTGGTTCTGATAGCTTATTAGTTGAATCATTTGTGTCTTCTAAATGAACGAGACAATTTTCTACCCTCCTTTCTAATTTTTATGGCTTCCTTTGTTATGTCTGGGTCTAACTGTAATGGCTTGGCTCGGCAGCATAGTGTCGAGAGTGGTTGGCAATGGTGTGGCCACTGGTCTTGTCGCTTCGCTGCCTGGAAGCTGCTGGAAATTTTCCCATTAAACCTAATGCTTATTGTGATGTTTAGAGGTCCTTCCTGCTGTCTGCTGAGAAGGTTCCACTCTCAGTTTGTTTTTTTTAGAATCTTTTAAGAATCCTGGCTGGGGATTGGCTCTCATCACAGGATGTTTGGGATGTATTAACAGGACCCTTTTTTTTCTTCCTCTCTCCCTCCCTCCCTCCCTCCCCCTCCTTCCTTCCTTCCTTTCTTCCCTCCCTCCCTCCCTTTCTTTTTTTCTAACCTACACTTAGGATATTAGACCAAATCATAAGAAATTCTCAGTGTTTGAAGAGTCTAGACCCAGACAATGGCAATCTCATGCAGGGAGTTGAAACAATAACATCATGAGTTTTTCTATTGGGCAGACACAGCCTCAGAGTCTTGGATCCTGCCTGCTTTGCTATCTTTATATTGACACGCTGCTGGATTCAATCCTGTATTGTCTAGGGGCTTTTAGATCAATGATCATAAGTAAGATTGGCCTACTAGGTCCATGCTTCTGTTTTTATTTTTTAATATTTAGGTTTTACACTACAAATTATATTGACAAGTTATATCTGTGTGGAATATGGAGCAATGCTATGATGTATAAATAGTGAACAATTAAATGAAGCTAATTAACATATTCATTACTTCAACTACCTCTCTCTCTCTCTCTGACAGAGACTCTCACTGAACCTGGAGTTCACTGATTTGGCTAAGCGGGCTGGCTAGCAAATGCCAGGGTCTCCCTGTGTCTGCCTTCCAGTCTGGGACTGCAGACATGCACCTATGAGATGAGTCTGGCTCTCCTGTGGGTGCTGGGGATCCGAACTCAGGTCCTCATGCTTGTGTGGTGGACACTTTGCAAATGAGCAACCTCTCCAGCCCCACTTATCACCCTTTATTGTGTGATTTTTAAATACGCAATCTGTTATAAGCACTCTACCCATCCCTTTATGCAATAGATCCCAAAGACAAAGCCCTGGTCCTCGCCCCAGGTAGGGCTCTGCCCCATTTGACCGCCACCTGCCTCCCCACTGCCCCTTCCTCCAGCCTTTCTTTAACACCCGTGCCATTTATAAACGTGAACTGGGAGGTGGGTCTTTATTTTTCTTTATTTCCAGAGCAGCTTGATTACTGCAGGGTTTAGCTGTAAACTGGGCTGGGCCTGAAGCTTGGGGAGGTGACAGTTTGCAAAAATGGTGTCTTGTTTATTTGGGTTTTCACTTTCTAATATTAGTGCTTTTAAAAATATTTTAATTATGTGGTTATGTGTGTGGTGTGTGCATGTGCATGTGAGTGCAGTGACAGCAGAGGCCAGAAGGGGGCGTTAGATCTCTTGGAGATGAAGCTACAAGCAGTTTTGAGCTGTAAGATGTGTGCTGGGAGCTGAACTTGGGTCCTCCAGAAGATCAGCACAAACTCAACCTCTGAGCCATCTCTCCAGTCCCAAATATTATCATTTTCTAATCATATATATATAATTTACTAATCATATATATATAATTTACTAATCATATATATATATAAAATCATATATGTAACATTTTATCTCAGATATATGTATATATAGCATTTTAGATGCCTGGTTCCGTTTCTTTTGAACGTTCAGATTTCTTGGCTTACAGATGTTCCTATTTTCCTATCACCATACTCTAGATCACAGCCACATTTATATCCCTCTTCACTGAGGGTTCTACACCTGCCACTTCCTCTTTTGATCAGTCTTGCCAGGTTTATTAGTCTCTTTTGAAAGTTTTTTCCTACTAACTTCCTTATTTGGTTGATAGATTGATTGAGACAGGATCTCACAGTGTAGCTCAGGTTGGCCTGGAACTCACTGGGTAGCTGAGGCTGTTCTTGAACTCATGACATTCTTCCTGCTCGGTTCCCAGGTACTGGAATTACAAACTTGAATCATCATGCCCAGTTTCTGCTCTTCCTTGGAAACCATCTTTTCCAGTCTGAGTGTACGGATGCCTGCCATCCCAGCTTGAGGCAGGAGGATGGAGAGTTCGGGTGCTCCACCTGGAGACTCTCCAACACAAGCAAGCAGACAAAGAAGTGTCTTTCTCCTCCTCTCTTTGGGTTTATTCTGTCACGGTATAAAGTCACCAAGCCCTTATTTATTTTTCATGTGGGTGATATGTCAGAGACTCACAGAGGTGTATTAGAATTTCCCCTGGAAAACCCCACAATGACCAACTTTATTAAAGTATATTTTATATTTCTAGTAGCCATGTTATTTGGCACATCAAGTTTTATTGTGGAATGATTGAACATTTCATTAATACAAAAGAATCCTCTTCTTCATTTCCTTTTGAGACGTGGATATGTTCTCAGGAGCGTCCCGTAATGAGCTGATTTCATTTTTCTGTGTTACCACCTCCCTCCATTGTCTCCATTCGGTGTTTTAATTGGATGATCATGTTTTTCATCTCCATCCAATCTTTCCTCATCGGAGATAGCTCTGTTTTCATTATTGCCTATTTTGTGCCATAAATACAATATTCTCTCAACCCCTGTGAAGAATACCAATTAGGAGCTTTAAAAGTATGTTTCTGTTCTTTGTGGCAAACAGAGGGGCAATTAGCTCTGATCTCTCAGACAGGTCCCCTTCTCATCTGAATATTCACACATAGCTGGTTAATTTCCTTGTTGGCACATCATTGCAGAGGGAGAATGGAAATGGAGAATGTAAACACCCCCCTACGTTCTAAGGGGGAGCAAAGGGGCTGTGCCCCAAAGTGCCCCAGCATGTAGAAGCGTTTCCAGTGGAGGGGTGTTGGGGATGGCGGCAGCTCATTCTCTAACTGAGTCTGACAACTCTCTATGATCTTTCCCTGGAGTATCAACAAGAGCCAGGATGTTATGTCAGGAGAGAATCAGGGTTCTGTTGTCTCTCAAGCCTAGCGCTCATGCTTAACAGTGAGGAGGATTGAGATCTTGTCCCAATAATGGCCTTGTCCTCCGCTGCGCATGGATGCTCCTTTTCAAAAAAAAAAAAAATTATGTCTATGCAGGTGTGGGTGGGTATATATGAGTGTGGGTGCATGGGGTATACGTTACATGGTGTGTAGGCCAGAGGTCAATCTTGGGTGTTGTTCCTCAGGAGCCATGTGCCTTGCCCTCTGCTATAAGTCTCTTTGGGTCGTGTAGCTCAATGGCTAGGCTAAGATGGCTGACCAGAGAGCCCCGGGGATCCCCTGGCTTCCACTTCACCAGGGCTAGTTTTGCGAGCCTGTGCCCCCATGCCTGGCTTTTTGCATGGTGTTGGGGGTCTTCATGCTTGTGTGAGATCACTTTACCCTCTGAGCCACCTCCCCAGCCCTCCCCTGGAATCTATGACACTTAATTCACAGGCCGGGAATCATCACGGGATGCTCTCTGCTGTGTTACAATGAAGCAAGGAAGCTCTCCTCCATTGCAGCACCATGTTCCTGGGCTTACAGCCTCTAGGCCTCTAGAACTGAGAACTGGATCCGCCTGTGTTCTTATATCTGTTCAGAAAGTCCTTTACATATGAAAGGCACCCTTGCCTGATTTCCATCTTTCTCCACTTGCCTTTAGCTAGCCTGATGGGAACCTGTGCACACTGTGGTATGTGCACGTGTGTCCTCTGATATCTTGATCTGGGAGTTGTCTTTCTGTACGACTGTGTTTTAAGGCCCCTCCTGTCTTGCTCATGTCAGAGTGGCAGGAAGATTGACTTCAGGGACCATAACAAAAAGAGTGAGTTGGCAAGAGGAAACCCAGACATGTGGCCTCATCCAAACTTCAGGGGACTTTTAGTTTTTAGGGTAGTGAGCAGGTCAGGAGTCATACATGCAGGAGAACGGGCAAGCCTCAGGTTTGGCGGATCAGTCAACTGCATGAAACACACTATCTTGGAAGACCAAGTGTGGAGAAGGTGACAGATACCCAGATTCTGCTCAGGTGTGCCCAAGCTGCCTTTGGAGGCACAGGTAAGGAACACACCGGCAGTGTGGAAAACGAACCAGTTGCACCAAGGCAAGGGGCAGAGGATGCTGAGGGCAATTCTCCTGCTCCGGGCATCTTGCATGGCTGGCTGTGTTGAGGTCAGCCAACTGGTGTTGATAGCATTCCTGCTGACTGTGGTTGCCGGGCAACTCTGAATCCCACTTGGGAAGCTATGACTGGCAGTTTCTTTGAGTCCTAAAACAGTTTTGTTATCTGTGCACATCCTGAGTTCCTCCTACGAGGCTGAAGAGTCCTGGGGAGAAGAGCTAGGACAGGAAACGGACAAAGAATGCCGTCCCTTCTCCTGGGGACCTCGCCTTCCCTTCTCCAGAAGCTTGTCCTAAAGCTCTCAACCTTCCTAACGCTGCGACCCTTCAATACAGTTCCTCATGCTGTGATGACCCCCCAACTATAAAATTATTTTCATTGCTACTTCGTAACTGTAATTTTGCTACTGTTATGAATGGTAATGTAAATATCTGGTATGCAGGATATCCGATATGTGACCCCTGTGAAAGGGTCATTCGATCCCCAAAGGGGTTACAACCCACAGGTTGAAAACCACTGCTCTAGATGGTTTGTGATTTCAGGTGTGTGTGTGTGCTGAAAAGCAAAAGCCATCAACATGTCTCAATGCTCACTGGGTTGTTTTATACATTACTCAGTTATTTCATGAGGAGTGAGGTAAGAGTGAGAAATGCTGCCACCTAGACGATGAATGAGCTAGTGTATGTGCACATGTGTGTATGTGTGCGTGTGTGTGCGTGCGTGTGCATGTATGTGTGTGCGTGTGTGAGTAAGAGAGAGAGAGAGAGAGACAGTGAGTGCACAGGCTCCATAGATGGGTCCAGGTACCAAGTGTACATAAACACTTTAATGGCTCTTCTTTATCCTTCCTGGAGTGACGGCCTTCGGTTGTTCTGAACGCTCCTCATGTTAGTATCTCTCCAGCTGCTGAGATGAGTCGTGTTAGGAGAAGCTGGTCCAGTTCCTCGGCTTAGGACGAAATAACTAAACCTGGGGATGTTGCCGTGGAATACACTTTATCACTGCAGTTCTTCAGCCCATCTCCAAGTTCAGCTGTTTATTACCCACACACGGATGCCCTTCACATGATCAGCGACAGCCACTTAAGCACACACAAAGAAGTCCAAGACAGATGTCTCTCGGCTCGTAACGACTCCCTCTGTCATCCGAGTCTTGCCACTTCTTTCTGAGCTCACTTTCTTCGGCCTATTGACACTCAGCGTTACAGCACACGGATGCTGCTGCATGCTCGAGGCATACGCAACATATGTGCACAAAGCATGCTGACACATGGTGCAGATGCAAGTGAGCAGACGGACCAGACCAGACACATAGATTCACATACATGTGGAAATGTATGTAAGAAAGTGTGTGCACACACACATCATATGCTCACACATTCACACCACACACTCCAACCATGTACACACATGTACCACAATACACATGTATACACACACACACACACACACACACATATATATATATACACTACATATCCCAAACATGTGCACACATAACATACATGCATAAACCTACACATACACTACACACATGTATTCATGCATATAACATGAACACACAACATGTACTTACACATACACCATACACATAACATATATACATATGCACTCATATATACACTATACATAAAACAGTACTTAGGTACACAATATATATACATACATATACACAGACACTACATAAAACATGTACAAATGTGTACTTACACATATACCACACAATACGCACACACATGTATTCATACACTGTATACAGCATGGACATATATGCTCAGAACACATTACAAATGCAACATGTATACCCACAACATACATGTCACACACACCGCACACATATTTTATATATATGTGTATACACAAAGCACACACACACACACACACTCTGTCTTACTTAGGGTTTCTAATGCTGTAATAAGATGCCATGACCAAAAGCAACTTGGGGAGATTGATTTCATCTCACACCCCCACATCAACCCACCACTGATGAAGTCAGGACGGGAAAAAGGCAGGACCCGGAAGCAAGAACTCAACAGACTCCGTGGAGGAAGGTTATTTGTTGGCATGTTTCCTGCCCTGCTCAGCTCGCTTTTGTTTACGCTGTAGGACGACCTGCCCCAGAGAGGCTTTGTCCACAGTGGGCGGCGAGTCAACACACCATTAACACAATGCCCCACAGGCTCTCCTACAGGCCAGTGTACGGACATATTCCCTCGGTTGTGGTTCCCTCTTCTCGTTTAACTCAGCCTGTGTCAAGTTGACAACAAAACCAAACCAAACAACAACAAAACAACTAGGATACATATATGCATGTATACACACACACACACACACACACACACACACACACACACACTATGAACTCTTAATTGTTCAGATTTAAGGTCATGGTCCATGGTTAGGGTTTCTATTGCTGTGAAGAGACACCATGACTATGGCAACTCTTATAAAAGAAAACAATTAATTGGCTGGTTTACAGTTTCAGAGGTTTAGTCCATTATCATGGTGGGACTTGGTGACATGCAGGCAGACATGGTGCAGGGGAAGGAGCTGCATCTTGATTCCACAGGCAAGAGGGAGTGAACTGAGACACTGGGCATGGCTTGAACATATATGAGACCTCAAAGTCCACCCCACAGTGACACACTTCCTCCAACAAGGCCATAAGTATTTCAACAAAGCCACACCTCCTATTAGTGCCACTCCCTGTGAGCTTATGGGGGCCACTTACATTCAAACTACCACATTCCACTCCCTGGTCCCCATAAGCTTGTAACAATATAACGCAAAATGCATTTAGTCCAGCTTCAAAAGTCTCCATGTGTATGTACTTGTGTGTTTGTGTATGTGGGGATGATGTTAGGTGTCTTTCTCTGTAGCTTTTACACTTATTTTTAGAGGTCTCTCACAGAACCTAGAACTTACTGACTGGCTAGACTAGCTGGCCAGAATTACAGCTGTGACCACCATGCTGGCTTTACACATGGGTGTGGGGGATCCAAACTCCTTACACTTACACAGCAGGCATTTTACCAACTGAGTTCTCTCCCACTATTTTACCATGCGGTTAACTCACATCTGTAAGAGCAGACAGTTCCTAAGCCAATGCTAAGGCCACACATTTTCCCAGGTGAGGCTGTCCATCGGAACTCAGGTGGAAGCAGGAGGTTTGGGCCACCCACACAGGGACAGACGGGGAGGTAGTCACACTTTGCACACAGTTCCCCACACACTGATTGAAATCAACTGTCATTACCTTGAGGAGGTCTCCTTCCGCGAGTTCAAATGCCTTGGCTTTAAGCTGAATCCCCTTCCCCGGCTGGGTCTGGATGGAGTAGATACATTCGTGATTGTTATTGTAGTTCACAGGAAAGTTGGGGGACAGCAAAGTGCCCTGAGTGCCCGTGACCGAGTTCCCACACTCCGCTGGAACGACAATCATAATATCCACAGATTAACCCACTCACACAAAAAGCTACTTGCATCTCTGCATAACCTCACAGGGGTGACAAGGTTGTCTGCCTGCCTGCCTGCCTGCCTGTCTGTCTCCAGGACAGCCTCCCAAACTTTTAACAGCACCAGCTCCCCCACAACTCTGCCTGCCTTCTTCATCTCTCTTGCTCTGCTTGTCTCTGCTCTAGAAACAGAAGACACACCACGGGACATCCTTCTCTTTCACTCTGTTAGTTTATAAAGCACTGGCCCCCTACACCTATCTGCATGGTATCATAACAACAGAAGGATGCTAGAGAAAGAGGCAGCCAGACCTAGAAAGAGGAGACCTTTTAGGACTCATAGTTAGGAGCTAGGAAGGGATGAATTACAATCGCTAACCCTTACACACAAAACACGGCAGCCACTTTACCGGGGCCATGCCAGCCAAGAGTCGCAAACACCAGAACCAATGGGCGGGTGCAAGCCACCTTCCCTAGTGTAGACACAGGGACCTGAACGTGGCTGCTTGCACCTAGTGTCAATCCAGAAAGAGGATGGGCTGGAAATGCCACCTCCTTGGGCCTGTGTTAGGGGTTCTGGGGCTCTGGGAAAGCTTTAGCACAAGCTTATCAAAACTCAGCTTCATCTGGCAGCCAATAAAACCACCCTACCTCTGGAGACCTGTTTCCTGCCCTGCAGAAACAGTCTTTCCTACTGTTCTCATGCCTGTATTTATAGCAGGCATCACATTCTCCTTGACTTGTGAATATTTCCATCTCCTCCGCTGTCTTATGATTCTTTGGGGGACTGTCATAGCGCCATCCCTTCTACACATGGGCAGTGCCTGACTAGCTCAGACTTGGTGGCAAGGCACGGCTAGCGAGCCTGCAGTGGGCTCTCTAGGGTCACTGATTGTGAGGCTCCCATCTGTGACCCCTGTGTCGAGGCACCTGCCACCTTGTTCCTTGCTTGTCTGTCATTTGCATTCATCTTCTACCCCAACTATGAGCCACACGAGGGCCAGGGCTTGAAGAAGCTGTACATTTCCAAGGCCCATAGCCATAAGATAAATGTTGGTCAAATAAACGAATAAATGGAAGAATGCGGCTATACACGGATCTCAGTAGAGGCACGAAGCTAAAAATAGCCAGGTTCCAGAAGGGTGGAAACGGAGTCCAGATGGCAGGCTCATTACATGTCTGGACAGACGGGAGGTTTGGAGCACGCCTCTGTGGTGGTTGGTGGCACGTCTCCTTTCCCCTGTTGCTGCTCTGTGCCCTTACTCTTGGCTGGAAGGACCTTCAAGTCCACTAAGAGGCCATTAGTCGGTTCTAGTCGCCCTAAGCTGGGAGTGTGGTAGATGACACCCACAGGGCACGTGGAGACCTTCAGAGCCACGTCTTGGTCCCCAAAGCTTCTCTTGGTTCTTTGAAGGAGGTGGCTGTGTACTGCTACCAAGTCTCTACTTTTCAATGGGCTCTGTTCCCCATCCCTATTCTGTTCTCTGCTTTAGTTTCCCAAGACTTTGCATAAGACCTTGTTTGTTTATCTTGAAGGAGACAGGGTGCCTTGGGTGCCTGAAACTCAGCAGGCGAGCAAAGTGACAAAGTATCAGATGAATGTTCCAAACCAGGGTATAAAACTGGAGGGGCAAGGTGGGTAGACGCCCTGGGGGCAGCAGCTGCTGACAATTTCAGCAAGCATCTTTCTAGCCTGTATATTTTCTGGGTACCCTCAGATGAGGGTGTGGCTTGGGGGTACTGCTGAGGCTGTGCACAGTTTAACATGGTGACTCGGTCTATCTGCGGTAGTGCCCTACCATCTCTGGACTTCCCACGCTCTCCCTCTACCTAGGCAAAGGTATGAGGTGAGCGGGATGGAAAGACTTTCAAGGCCAACAAGTTGTATCATCTCTCTGAACCTTGGGCTCTTTATCTGGATTGTAAGCATGTCCTTCTGAGACTAGAGAATAAGTGTATAATGTCTGATGTGTGAAACAGGTGAACACGGAGAGAGTGGTCAAGCCCATGGTTTCACTCTATAATTCTTCCTCTGGATTCCAGCTTGTCTGCCTCCACTGGTCGTGGAGTCCTGCCTGCTCTGGACTGTCGGGAATCTTGTGGTAAGCTCTTCGCTGTTCAGGTTCACAGTGCCCTTACTGTTCTGAAATCCCCTTGCCCTTTGCACAGATCAGGACAGCTGGTTTCTTCAAACGTGGCTTTCGGCAGAACTTTAGACTGCCTTCCCAGCCTCAGCTTCCTGCACACCAGCTTTCTGTCCCGTCTCCGGCCTAGTGAGACCCTCCCATCTCTCCCCTACACCCAGCACATACGTAAGAAAGGTAGCAGGACTGCTTGCCTCAGAGGTTGCCAGTCCCTACCCAGTGAGAAAGCCCTGACTCCCTACCCAATGAGAGATCCCTGACTCCCTACCCAATGAGAGATCCCTGACTCCCTACCCAGTGAGAGAGCCCTGACTCCCTACCCAGTGAGAGATCCCTGACTCCCTGCCCAGTGAGAGATCCCTGACTCCCTACCTAGTGAGAAAGCCCAGACTCCCTGCCCAGTGAGAAAGCCCTGACTCCCTGCCAGAGCTTTGCTTGGTTCTAGGCACCAGAGAAGGGACAAGAGAAGGAAGGGGTGTGACATTTGTTTCTGGGAGCGTTTCCAAAGAGGCAGGGGAGATGAGCAGATGCCACAGGAAGCCAAACACGGCGTAAATGGAAACAAACCAGTGTTCCAGAGAAACAAACAGGCACATGCCCAGGGAAGTGCCGCCGCTGATTCAGACATCTGTGACTTCTGTCACCCCTGTCAGAGGAGGTCTTCATAAGGGCAGGGCAGGGGCTGTATCTTATCCATCAGTCTGGGGCTCCTGAGACAGAGGGTTAGGTCTTCTCTATCGCTCTGGGTCTTCCAAGGACAGGGCCACATCTCTTGCTGTAGACTGGGGTCCCCTCCCAGGGTCAAGGCTGTCTCTTCGACATCAAATGCAGGAGCCCCTGAAGTCAGGGGCTGGATCACCCTGTCATACCACGAATTAGAGCTCAGGGCTGTTTGTATCCTCCGTGGCTGGGAATGTTCCTGGTGGCACAGAGTGGGCTAAATCATCTCAGTGACACCTCCCGTGAAGGTAGCAAGTGAGAGTACCCCTCGGGGTGGGCAGGCCCGCCATAACTCTGGCGGGCGTCTCTGCCGCAGGGCTGGTTGTAATTAGAGGTGATTATAATTGCTGCTGCGTTATAATGCCATGTGAAACAGAAGACAAATGTAATAATGAAAATATTGTGTGGTGTCATGAACAAACAGTAATTGGAATAATGAGTTAAAGGATGAGTTGGTGGAATGAGACGGGCGAGGCTGGCGCTTTGGCGGGAGCGAGCATCTGGGGGCCTGGAGAACCCCATTGGAGGCAAACTCTCTCCAAGCCTCTCACGGAGGGGGTTTTTCCAGTTGCGAGGGCAGCTGCTGGTGGTCAGGGTCTGGCCTGACCTTCCCCAGGGTGAGTTCTGCGGCAGCTTTTTGTCTGACTGCTTCCCCCTCTGAATTTGTAAAAGATTATTGACAAAGTAATGGCAAGTCGTTAATCCATAAAGAAAATGATAAAAATGTTATTGGCAAAATGACAAGTATGTGGTTCCCCCTGGCTTATGGAAAGGATGCCACCTCATCTAGAACGAGTCAGATGTGGTTATCTCCACTTTATAAATGAGGAAGCTGGCAGAAGGGTCTGGTGGTGCTAATGGTTTGGTAATTGGCAGAGCAGAGCAGAGACGTTCCTTTGATCTCTGTGTGCCTGCTCAGCAGGGCACAGCCCATCCTGACAGCCTGGTCAGTCGTCCTCTGCAGAGCCCTGGGTGCCATGGAGTTGACCTCATAGGCTTGCTTTGTGCCTTTCCTTTCTTGTTTTTTTGTGTTTGTGCACTTGCGTGGGTATACGTGTGGAAGCCAGCGGACAATGTCAGCTCTACTGTCCACCTTGTTTTGTTTTTGAGACAGCGTCCAATAAACCCGGAGCTTGCCAAGATGACAAGCTGGGTGGCCAGGCAGCCCCGGGGATGCACTCGACTCTGTCTTCTCAGTGCTGGCTTACAAGTGTGTACCACCATGCTTGGCTTTTTGATGTGGGGCTGGGGATTGAACTCGGGTCCTCATGCTTACAAGACAAGGACTTTGCTGGCTGAGTGACTGCCCCAGCCTTCCTCTGTCTTCTGTTTTTTCTCCTTCCCTCTCCTCTCCCCTCCCTCTCTTCTTTTCTCTTCCCTTCTTCCTCCTCTGTCTCTCTCTCTCTCTTTTTCTCTCTCTCTTCTTTCCCACTTCAGGATTGAACTAGGGACCTCCTGCATGCCAGGGAAGCTCTCTACCGCTGAGCCACATCCTTTGCACCTCATGGGCTTTGGAGATGCTGGCTCCTCTTTCAGTGGGTGTGGTGCTACTTCGATCTGTTCCGTATGTTTGCTGAGAGCTCTGTGGCTGCCTGAGAGCATGGCGAGTACCTCACTAACCCACCCTGTGTCCTACCCGCCCCTGCACTGACAGCATCCAGCATCCAGGGCCTCCAGCCTTATAAACCACCCACAGTAGCAACTGTCCCCACCTCCTAGGCTGTCACCACACTCCCCACTCCCCACTCCCTCTGGGCCCAGAGCCCTGATTAACCTTCTTTTGGACTCTGGCAACAACGTAGGCCAGCCTGGTGCCCGCCCACTCCCTGTCCTCACCATCTCTGGTTCCTCTGCCACCTGCACCCAGATGACTTCCCAAGCAGCCTCCTGGCTGAGGCCTGGCCACTCTGTCTCCTCATGTCCAGCTCCTCTCTATCTCTACTAAAATGCCCTTCACTAGAGGGCCCTTCCTGCCCACCTTCACAAAGCAGCAGCCTCGCTCTGGCACTTTCTCTGCTGACTAACTGTCCTCTGTGCTTCTCAGTCCTGCACACTCAGTATGTGCCTATGTGTTTCCAGGGTGTTCCCCACTGTGAGGGGTGGGGATCCCCTCTCTGTGCTGTTCACTTTTTGCATCTCCAGGAGCTAGAAGCTGGACTAGGGTGTATTAGATGCATCATAACTGATCCCAGCTCCTGCCTGTCCTCTCCCTGGCTGGCTGGAGGGTCTTCCTAGGGATTTTCTAAGAGCAGACACCCCTGTGCAGCTGGATTTGGACTCCTATTGGGCAAACACTGTGCCTCTTCCACTAGGCCCCAGCTATTGAGCTTTTTAGAGACATCTGAAGGCAGCGGCCTGTGCTAATGGCTAGGGGTGAGCATTCTGGAGCCTACTGGAACTGCTTAGCAAAGGCCAGGTCAGGCTGTAGAGCAGATTCCTCTGCATCTCACAGAGATACTTAGGGTGCACGTCCAACATCCCCCTGTAGGTAAGTGTAACTCTGCTGATCTCAGACCCTGGCCCGTTAGCCTCCCGGTTGGGTACAGCCCCCCCTCCCCACCTCACACCCCGTTAAGTGAAACAGAATGAAAGCACGTGACCACCTACCAACACACCTTGGCAGAGGCGAGCTCCACAGGCGCCGTCTGCCCCCCAGGCACGTGATGCGGGCCGTGCCCTCCAGACGGTACCCGGGGAAGCAGGAGAAGGTCAGGGTGTCACCCACACCAAACTGTAAGCCCTTCCGGATGCTGTAGGCTGGCACCTCAGGCTCCTCACAGGGCTCCAGGTCATACTCTGCAAAGGAAAACCGTGGGAGTGTTAGGCACAGAGACAGTTGGGGACAGCCACAGTGCCCGGGAAAGGACCAGAAATGAAGACAGAGACTGTAGCGTGCGAGCCCTCAACAAGCGTGGGGGAAAAGAAGAGTCATCCTGAGGGCTGAGGTCAAGAGAGATGTTGGGAACCCTCATTACTGGGGCTCAGGTTCTTGGAGAACTTCTGAGGGTCCTCTCTCCCCTCCTTGTTCCTTTGGTTCCATTTGAACCCTGAGACCTGGGCTGGCAGATGCTCTGGCACTTTCTCTCCAGGCACTACTAACCTGCTGACACAATCAGCCGTTTTCAAGGGTCAGAGTCTGTGACCCTGCTTCAAGCAACTTGCACTAGCATCCTGACTCCAAACGCCTCTCTCAAAGTTTCCTCTGGGTGAGGCTGGCTTTGAGACCAACGGTAAGCATGGGGGGTGGTAATGATGGGCCAAGGACCTGCATGATGTCTTTAGTGACAGCATGAAAGTGACTTCTCTCGATGCCCAGTGCTCTGTATACTGGGGATGAGGGTCCTGTTGGCCAAGCCTGCCCAGGCAGGTGACCTGGGGCTTCTATGTAGAGGGTAGTACGAAACTAAAATGAGACCCATCCAAGGAGGAAGCCCCTCTGTCCTACAGGAAGCCTTTGAGTACCAGGATGAGGGTGCTGGAGACAGAGGTGATGGAGTAAAGCCCTAGTCTCTCTGAATGCCAAGAGCGTTCTTTGAAGGATTCCCCAATACAGAGCGAAATATACATTGGTCTAAAATTAGCATTGATGCTGATGCTAAATGAGACTCAAACATTGATACCCTAACTCTCAACTCTTTCCTTCTGTGATGGGGTTGTAGACCAGTAGAAGTGAGCCAAGAGGAGACTGTGAAGCAAGGAGAACTGGAAGGGACGTCTAGGAAATCCTCTAGTTCAGCCATCTGGGTGGCCACGTTCAGTGAGTCAGAGAATGAACCTACTAATCCATGCCAAGACCATTCCTGGGAAGTTCTTCCTTGTGTTTAAGCTAATTATCTCTGGCTGCAGTATTGAAGTCAGTCATCCCAAGACCGGAGAGCTACACGGGGGGTGGGGGGGTGGGGGGGTGGGGAGTGGGAGAATGGTTCCCTGGTTTCTTTTCCCCAGGGACGGTCACACTCATTACCTGAGAAGGTGATGTTGAATCCTTCATAGGACATGGAGAAATCAGAGATGAAGCGGACCTGGGCGGTGAAGTTGCCATAGAGCCCAGCGCTGATGGGTGCTGGCAGCCTTGAGCCAGTCAGCTGCCTCAGGGGCTGGGAGAAGCTGCCGTTCTCAGTGATGAGGAGGTAATCATGGCCGCTCTCCAGGTGGAAGGTGTGGAAGGTGAAGAACACGCCTGCAGAGAGAGAGCAGAGGCCCATGCTGGGGTGGGCAGGTGGCTGGACACAAGCGCCTCATTCTGGTGATGGAGTCTGTCCCGGGGGTAAGGATCCAGTGTGAGGAGGGGGGGAAGGCCAACGTGTTTTAAAAAATGGCTGCGGTCAGAGGATAGATGCTAGACTGAATGTAGATCAGCCTGCCATGGGTGCCTAGACAGCAGTCTACAGCAGGAAGAGGGATGAGGGAGATGGCTCAGTCAATCAAATGCTTGCTGCGAGGACCTGAGTTCGATCCACAGAACCCATGTAAACAAGCTGTGTATGTTTTTTTTGTGCTTGTTAATCCCACAGCTGGGGAGGTAGACACAGGCTGACCCCCACGGTTCACTGGCCAGCCAGCTTAGCCCCGCCTGCGCACCTCAGGCCAGTGAGAGATCCTGTCTCATAAAGGCAAGGTGGATGGCTCTGTGGAACAACACTCATGTGTACCAGTATTCATATATGCTCTCACATAAGCATGCACACATAAATAAGTAATTGATTAAAAAGTGTAGCTGGGCCGGGCGGTGGTAGCACATGCCTTTAATCCCAGCACACGGGAGGCAGAGGCAGGCAGATCTCTGTGAGTTCAAGACCAGCCTGGTCTACTTAGTGAGATTCAGAACAGGCACCAAAACTACACAGAGAAACCCTGTCTTGGGAAAAAAAAAAGTGTAACTGGAAGAGAGGTGTGTGGGGCAGCTTTGCAAAGAAGAGAATACTTGAGTTGGAAGGATGCACAGTCATTCAATAGTTTAAGACAAGGAAGACTGTCCCCGGAAGAGGACCAGCCTGTCTCTGGGGACAGAGCAGCTGTGGTGTCCAGAGCTTCCTGAGCAACACAACAGTTGGGCATGTTTAGGAGAAGCACCTGGACCTGAAGCTGGGGACAGAGCCCACAAGAGAGCTGCCCTCTCCCAGCACAGGCCAGGCTTTGGCTATAGCAAGATGGTGGTCATGAGGAGGATGGAGTTGGAGGAGAGGCGGGAGGCAGAGAAGTCAGTTACAAGGATGGCTGCTCATACTGGACCAGATTGGTGGGGCTTGGCATCGGGGGCAAGAGCAGGAGGTGGATGAGGACCCCAGGCAGGTGGGCTGGCAGCAACAGCAGGCGCCGTGCAAAGGGGACAAAGAGGTGGCTGGGAGTGCTTGGGTCTGAAGACATGCAGCTGCAGCGGAGAGCAGAACAGCGGCTCCGGCCTTGGACCCAGCCTGGGCAGCACCTAAGCTTCGAGGGAGCAGCTGAAAGAAGATTCAGGAGTTTGGGACTTGAGTGGTGGATGTGAGAGTCACCAGGAGAAGGTGGCATTTGAAGCCATCAGCTTGGACTAGCACGTTTAGGAGAGTTTTGCAGCATCCGAGAAGGGAGGTGGAAGCTGAGAAGGGACGTGAGATAGAGGAAGGACAGGGGCAGCAAAGAGAACTGGAAAGTGGGAAGAGGGGGGGTGTGAGCACCCTTGGACAGCAGTGGAGCTGTATCTGTGTCGATTCGTATAAAGACACACATCTGTGGCACCTACCAAGTGTCAGAGTTCGGGAGGGAGGTTAAAAGTGTAAGGCAAAGTAAAAGCAATAATATTCCTTCGCTGAGTTCTACATCCCTGGTGCCACTTTTTTCCCCTCTGTTTTGCTTGCTCTGAGGCCAGCACTTAGCAGCTGGAAGTGAAGCTGTAGAAATGGATCTGCCAGTTACCCTAAAACGTGGGTGCGACCTGCTCCATCTCCATTTTAGACCCAGGGAAAAGACGGCACAAAGAGATGAAGTCATTTGTTCAAGGTCCTCCTCATGGACAGCAGAGCTGAACCCAGGCCACCTGACTGCAGAGGCGATTCTGCCCCACTCCTCCCCCTCCAGGATGCAGCCTCTCAGGCTGGACGAAGAGAGTAGGTGGCGGATGGAGGGTGGGGAGGGAGCTGCTGGAGCAGAAGGAAATTAACAACCAGTGCAGCTCCTGAGTTCCTCCTGACTTCTGTTTCTGTGGCTCTATGTATCAGCGTATGTGAGAGCCAGGACATTCATGGGCCATGTGGTGTGACAAGACAGGGTCCGTTTGCTACTCTGTGTGTGGGCTATGGACCTGGGAGCTTGTGAGAAACGCCTCTCTACAGACCTCCTGGGCCACAGTCTGCATGCTAAGTAGGTCTTACTGACCAGGAGGCACCTACAAGAGCCACCTCGGCACATCACCATCACAGCCGCACTTTTAGTACATGATGGATGGATCCAAGCCACTAAGGCTGAAGCACTTTAAAATGTTTTCATGCTCTTGTCTTCCTGTGGAGGGGAAGGAGTCGGGGATCCCCAAGTGTCTGGGTTTCTGTGAGAGCTGGGAAGTAGGCAGAGGTGGTAGGGTTAGGGTGATGGTTTGTAAATACTCCACACCTAGGTAACCATGATGCACCCACGTACCAACGTGTTCAAGGATAAAGGTCGTATGTCCATACCAAGCACTGGGCTTGGTCTTTAGTGCTGAGAGAGATCTGGCTTGGTGAAGGAAAGAGTCACAGCAACAGTGAGTGACCTCAGTGGGGTGGGGGTGTGTAATGAGCAACTATGCCTGGAGACCTGCATGAAAAGCATGGGAGGGGTTCACCAGGGAGGGCAGGTACACCTCTTGGCAAACAGGTATGAGCATGCGTCGAAGGAACATGTGGGTCTAGCACAGCGGCCGGCAGAAACAAGTTGATGAGACCCTAGCCTGCCCCTGCTCCTCCATCGTGCAAACACAGCCTCTCCTGGGGAGTGAACGTTTGGCTGGGAATGTGAGGATGAGCAAACCCAGCTGAAGCCCTCGGGTTTCCCAGCTGTGCTGACTGCTTGTGGGCTTTCTGGCCATTGTGAAGAAATGAAGACATTGTCACAGAAATAGACGTTGTACTAGCTGGAGTTTGAATCCTATTTGGTGTGACAGATGCACACAGTGGCGTGAGCAACTGCACAGGGCAGAAGTTGCAGGGACCACCTGTCTGTGCCCAGGTGGAAGGGCGGTAGCCAAAGCTGCTTGGGTCCCGCTGCAAGCTCACTCCCTCAGACGCAGTAGGTGAATGGCAGACTCCCCTCCCAGGTGGCACTTAGTCCTCAGGGTAAGACTCAACTGGGAGAGCCACTCGGTTGAGCTCCCAGTGCAGTCCTGGCACACAGCAGGGACTCAGCAGGTAATCTGGCCTCCAGGTCCCCAGGTGACCTTCTAGGTTAAGAGAGGCGGAGTGTGGACAGGGACTAGAGACTAAAATGCCAAGATTAACACATCAAAGAAGCCCATTTGCAGAGGGAGCCTGGAAGCCTTTCCTCACCTTGAAGTGGGCTTTGTCCAACAGAACAGAACATTCATGGGGTGGGGGGTGGGGCGGTGGAGGAGGAGGAGGAGGAGGAGGAGGAGGAGGAGGTGGTGGTGGTGGTGGTGGAGGAGGAGGAGGAGGAGGTGAAGGTGAAGGAGGAGGAGGAGGAGGAGGTGTAGGAGGAAGAGGAGGAGCAGGAGGAGGAGGTGGAGGAGGAG
Source organism: Peromyscus attwateri (assembly GCA_902168425.1). Taxonomy (NCBI): domain Eukaryota; kingdom Metazoa; phylum Chordata; class Mammalia; order Rodentia; family Cricetidae; genus Peromyscus; species Peromyscus attwateri. The sequence continues at coordinate 37,054 of CABHPP010147418.1, forward strand.
GAGATGGAGGAGGAGGAGGTGGAGGAGGTGGTACAGATGTGGGAAGCAGGGACTATGAAGAGTTATTAAGGCTCTGTTCAATGCAGCCTGATGCTTTGGGGACCTTTTCCTCAGCCCACGTCCATTCTTGGAAGTGCTTTTTCCTATTTGGTAAGCTGTCCCTATTCTAACCAAGTTTCCAGATGCAATCCTTTGTCCTGGGGCACAAGAGCCGGTGAACCTGTGTCCTGTGAACTCAGATTGTAATCCTAAACCTGCTTTCTCTGACACACACTGGGCTTCCTCATTGCTTTTGACCTCCATGCCTAAAAGGCACAACTTTCTTTCCATCTCCTTCCTCTGGGCAGCTGCCTGGATTTCCATCTTGTCCATCCTGCTGGGGTTTTTTTTCCCCTTGAAATGTAATAAAATTGTCCTCAAGCTTCCAAGTCTGCCTTTAAATTCTTTTATTAATGATATTAAGGACCCTAAAGAAGGAACCCTATTTTCTTAGTAACATTGAGGTCTCTTCAAGGTCACATTCTATAGACACCTGCAATGATAATTCCCTTCACTATCGCACCCCCATGGGACCGAAAGACATGCTGTGCTATGGCAATTGGCTACAGCACTTGGCTATGGCACTATTGAGACAGAGCACTCTGGGCTGACTTTGATTTTATGCTGAGGGAATGTCATGTGGGGAGAAGGAAAGGGCTGGGGTCTTGGTGTTAGCCAGAGCTGGGGCTTCTTATCTCCAGGAAAGAGACCCCACACAGTTCTGAGAAATTGTCATCTTGCAGGAGAGACTGGAGCTGAGATAATGGTGATGGGTGAGACCAAACCTTGTCCAGGATTGCGTAGCTCTTGTTAGGTCTCCAAAGACAGACATGGAGTAGTATGGAGTAGTAGTGTACTCACTGTGTGCATGTCTCTCTCTCTCTCTCTCTCTCTCCTCTCTCTCTCTCTCTCTCTCTC
>CABHPP010147419.1:0-81263 GCA_902168425.1 Peromyscus attwateri
ATAAGATAAAAACCCAATTGCAGTGAACCACGGGGACCTTTGTCAAAAGCAGCATTGCTCACAGCTGGTAACTTTAATTTAAATGAAATTAGGATTGATGGCATTGTCCTCAGCTGTTGCAGACCGTTCTTGTCTGTGCCTTTGTGATCTGTTTCTAAGTGCTATGCTGATTGAGCCAACCTCCAGTTCTACACAGCAGGGCACATCTTCCAAAACCACATTAATGGCTGCTCCTACAAAACCATGATTTGTACAGATTTAGTCCATTCTTGCAAAGCCAAGAAGATCCACTAGCATTTAAAGCCTACAAAATACCCATGTGGGCCAGTATTCTTCACAAGCTGAGTACTTTACGAATGTCATTTAATGAATGTCTCCAGTATATGCTAAAGGATCTGGATTCCAAAACATTACTTTATCTAATTTCCCAATAACTCAATTATTTCCTAAAACACTGTACATCTTCCTTAAAATATGCAAAATGAGCACATGTAGTGTGCTAGACACAGAATGGACTCTGAACTATATATTCTACAAATGAAAATGCTCCATTAACTACTATGTTACTTTAGACAAGCTACTAAATTCTTTTGAACCCCATTTTTTTCTGTATGTCTGGCAGCCATGAACAACTTCCACCTACAAGATTGTTCCAAGACATAAGGACTATGAATAAAGTATCTATGCAAGTGCTGTGGAGAAGCACTTAGAACTGTTGAGATGGAGTCAGTGATTATTTTCACCATACCTTGGGCCCTTTGCTTGCTGCCTACATGGGCTATGTTTGTGGAGAGTGGACAGCCACCAACAGAATCTTACAAGGTTAGCCCATCTGCCCACCCTGGGAAAACCTTTATTTGAAGGCTTTAAAGAGATTTATTGGCGTGATCCTCCTTCTCTTACCCTTTCCTTCACTGATTCCCACCTGGAGTCTAGAGCCATGCTTCTTAGTAACAGTAAGTCAAATTGAGTTCTGATCTGAAAATGACTCTTCAAGTTTAAAGGATAGTACCAACCCAACAGACTGAACCAAAGCTTAGATTTCATGTCCGCTTATTTCTCAATTTAAGCCCGTTCCAATGTTACATTAATACATTTCTGGAAAATATTATTTAAGACAAACATCTAAAGGAAACCTTTGAGAGCAAAGCAAAACTACTTATTAACAAAATGATAATGATTTTGTGTAAAATAAACATTTATTTCTACTCTGTCAAAATTGTTTTTCTGTAGTCCCTCTCAATCCTCTTTCACTGACTGACAGCTGTCATGCCTTCTAGCGGAAAGCATCTCTGGATTTTTCAGTCATTAGAAATTTTGCTAAATCTTCTCCTTTATTTACAAGAATTGCTGTAATTACAGAATTAGAGTTTATTTCTTGCAGCATCTGTGTTGTTTTTATGAGCTCACTTCTTTGTCTAAACTTTAAACAACAAAAGGAATGATACTGTCGTCACCTTCATTATTTCTGACTTCGTGGAATTTCGAGAGACCCGATGAGAGAAAAGACAAGTGATGGCTGAAGGGTTGTGTCATTTGAACCGAGTATTCACCTGAACCCAGAAAAGACCGTGATGCTTCAAACTTCAATGCTATTGAAATAGCCCACTCTGGAGGAGCTGTGTCTTATTTATTGTGTGAATCATCTAGCTATAATCATGCAAAATAAAAGAAATGTACAGCAGTAACAATGAAATGAAGCGTGCCCATGCCAACACAGACCATCTTTACTTGATGATGGAAATAAATCTATTCAGTTGTTAGTAATTGCCTACATAATAATACAAGATATTTAAAACCAGAAAGAGTGTTCAAAGCTACTGTTTGGCTTTTCTTTCTGGTCAGCTTTCTAACCTTTGAGGTTCATGTGACAGCCACTGAGTGAAAATTAAGACAGTAGCACTTTATTTGTTAAAGGCATGGCTGGGACTATTTTACAAAATTAAAACATATCAAGTGCATCCAACACCATGCTGAGTAAGGGGAGGGAAGAACTTCAGGAGCTATGCTAGTTAGACATTAATTCCAAGCCCTCATTTATTGACAAGATTTTTTTTTCATAGAATTTTGGTTTGTGGAGAAAAAAGAAAGAAAGAAAGAAAGAAAGAAAGAAAGAAAGAAAGAAAGAAAGAAAGAAAGAAAGAAAGAAAGAAAGAGCAGGACCTGTCAATGCTTCTGAACTTCTATCTTCTATCTGGCTTTAGCTAGGTCCAAATGTCTAAATTGCTGTTATTTCCTGCGTAGCACAGTTACAAGAGGGTCGGCATCGCCCGGCTTCTGAGCACTCACACTATGAATTGGAGCAGGTATTTGGGGGTAAAGCATTAATCCAAAGCCTCTCTTCACTTCTGGAGTCAGCTCACTTTGTTTTCTACTTCATTCTTAGTGATTGACATAAACTCTTGGTTTCTCTTATGCAGGAAAAAAAGGAATATCTCTTCTAAGGGAGATAAAATTAACAAAGTCATAGTGTTTGCAGGTCATGGGACAGTTCCTGAGTGGGGTTTCTGAATTTTAAAATACTTTCAACTTCCTTATTTTCTTTCATTCCTAGGGCCCTGGAGCAAGGACAGGGATTATTTTGCAATTTTCAAGATGAGAAAAATGTAAAATAAGAATTAAAGGGGTAAAGGAGGCTTATGAAGTTTCACAGACACTTAGCTAATAAGTGGTTCCAGACTGGAACTTGGGGTTTTCCTGCACCAAGATCCCAAGGTGCAATCATGTGCTCCTGGAGTCCTTTAGATGATGTTAGAGTTTTTTCCTTTCATTTTTAAGCATAGTTGTTGTATTATATTTGTTCAGATAATTTAAATGGCTTATGAGCTTAACAAGAAAACAAGTTCTATCTTACACTAACATTTAAAGGATATGTTTTATAAAAACCATGTGATAGTAAACTGGACACTGTTTATAAAACGAAACAATTCGGGGAAAATTAATTATTTATTAAAAATCAATGGGGACTGCCCACATAGACAGTCAGTAAAATGATTTAAATGTAAGCACTGATTAGAGTGGCTTAGAGAGGTCACAGAGCCAGTCACACCTTTAATTAACAAAAGGATCTTTCAGGAAGCAGAGAAGCTTCCATTTAATATACTGCTGTGAATTCCTTAAATAGCCCATATACAAATAACAATAATGTCATTTTAATTAAGAAACTGCACTGCTCGATAACAACATAAATATCTCTGTACACACACGCACACTCACACACAACAGCACAGAATCCCATAATGTCATAATTATAATAAAAATAAACCAATTAGCACATATTAGAAGCCAGAGTCATTTGAAATAGATTCTACTTAGCCTTTGAATTTTTTAAGATAAAGGAAAAAAGTGGTATAAAAATGTTGAAAGGAAGAGAGTGAAAGGGCTATATCATGCAAACATTAATCAAAAGAAAGGTTGGCAAAACATCTCAGTGAAAACAACAGCAATAACATCACTTTGAGGCAAAATCAAAAGCAGAGGCACTCTTTTCTAATATGATCATTAACTGTGGGAGGAAAGCACAATCCAATTGTACACTTAGCATTGTAAAGACACAGCCCTAACTCACTGCAAGTAGAAACATTGTCTTAGACTGAAATAAAGCAAAGTTGATCTAATTTTAAAGAGGAATGAGTAATGCCCCCCAATGACCATGAGAGATGTTAAGAGAACTCTCAGAAACCAAAAGATTACTTAGATGAATAATAACCATTTAAAGAAATAGAGTACAGGTAAGAATTTTACTCAAAAGATGCTGCAAAAAAGCAGGAAATTTGTATTTCTTTCATGAACACATTGGGGACATTTATAAAGTACAATAACACAGACATAAAATAGTAGCTGGAAAGTGGTATCATACAGACCAACCGATGCAAAATTAAATACTCAACACATCAGGACAGACCACCTACAGTTCAGAAAATACCTTTTGCTCCCATTACTAATAGAAATGTAAAGAGAAACCTTTGATACATGATGAAACCAAGTTGAAAGATATTCACTGGAGCATTATTTGTCACAGGCGGGTAAATATTTAAATAAACTCACACAAGATCATCCACTTGAGAAAATATAAATAAATTGTAGATTATCAGGCAATGGAATTCAATACAGTGATAAAAGGAAAAAAAAGTCAGAGTTAACTAACTCATAGAAATACTCATAGATAAAATTTTGATAAGGGAATGTTATTACTTATGGATGTAGGCCTTTAGAAGAGTAAAAATGTGGCCCAGCTAGAATTGACATTTATAAGAAGTTTGACTTGAAAGAATAATAGAAGGAAGGAGGAAAGGAAATAAATACTTGAGGCAAAGTGATAAAATGTTCAGGCCAGTTAATTCCAGATGATAGGTACATGATTGTTTAAATGATCCTTGTTGGATGAATCAAAATGTTAAAATGCCCAGATTTTCAAAGAAAAAAATTACAGAAAGGGGCTTGGGGAGATAGTTTTGTCACACAAGCATGGGAACTGTGGCTCAGGTTGCCAGCCGTCGTGAAGAACTACTTATAATTCCAGCAGTCAGAGGAAGATACACGAGTTCCCCAGGGGAAGCTGGCCAAATAGACTAGATGAAATTGGCAAATTCTGGGTTCAACAAGAGATCCTACCTTGATTTAAAAAAAAAAAAAGTGGAGAGTGATGGGGAAAGATACCTGATAGCAACCTCTGGTCTCAACATGCACGTGAACACACAGGAACATGCATATAAACATACACACACTCACATCACACATGCAAAAAAGAGAGAGTCTTCTAAGTCGATGGTGGAGCATTTTCAGTGTCTAGGCAATCTAGCTCCACTGAGTCGGCCAAAGCTCACTTAAGCCATTATTTCTCCACCGCAAGATAGTTTATTTTAGAGTGTCTTGTAGAGTTTGTTGCTGAGGAAAGAGGATTAAGATTTCTTATGTGTACAAATCAAATATTTTTCTTCCTTTCCACAACACCAACTTTGTCAGGAGTGGCCCAAACATTCAGAGTGAGCTGTTCAGCATTGTTGGGTGAATGAAACAGTAACCAATTTGGATATTCCAGCTAAGAGTCAATACTTTGTAGTTATGCTTCATGAATAAGATATTTAAGCATAAGAAACACAAGCATCCCATAACCTGCAAGAGGAATGGGTAAGCAAGAGCATATATTTGTCTTAAATGTCAAATCTGAACCTTAGAAGATACTTTCAATATAAATTATATAAGATACTTTAATTATGTAATCCTGGTTTGCCAAGCTATCTCACAAAATCTCATTAATCCAACTATAAATTTGTTAAAATTTTCCACTCTTATTTTTGTTCCTATGTGAGAATAATCCTAGTTCCAGCTGAGAGAATTTGACATTAGTTTTCTGTACTCTTAAACATTGTTGGAGGGACCGAGTTGTTCCTTTTTTCTTATTTGCTTTTGTTTATTAAAGAACTAAGTAGATTTCTTCTCCTTCCCTCCTTCCTGATGACCAGAGTGGAGCTCTCTGTATCTCCCTGACTGTCCGAACAGTGGGGAAAGGGAAAGGGCTGTTCTCCACACACTCACTTAGTGTGGCTAACAAGGGTATGGTTCCTTCTAGCCAAAGCAAAGCAATGTATACTGTCCAAAATCTGCTGTCTTCATCACTTAAGCTACTTTAACAAGCTACCAAACAGCGTACATTTTTCACCAGTATTCCATCTGGAAGTACACAGCTAAGCTGATGGCTGATGGAGTTCATGGCAAGGGCAGACTTTCTGGCTTACAGAGACCTGTCTTTTATCACTGTGGTCTTGCCACCTGGCAGACATACAAGACGTTGATCTTGCTTCTCTTTTTATAAGAACACTGATTTCATGACTTCATTTGTTTTCCATAGGCCCACTTCAAAATGCCATCACACTGAAAGTTAGGGCTTTAATACATGAATTTTAAGGGCATACGAAACCCAGTCCATAACAGTTGGATAGTGGGGGCTGGAGAAATGGTTCATCAGTTAAGAGCACTTGCTGCTCTTGCAGAGAACCAGGGTTCCATTCTGGGCATCCTCATCAGACAGCTCACAACTACCTGTGACTCCATTTCCAGAGGATTGGGCACTCTTCTGGTCTCCTCACTCACACTAACACACACATATATGCACATGAATAAAAATAAATATCAACAATCATTGGCTATTCATATCTTAAAGGTGATCTATATTACAACCATAGTTTCTTGCCTTTCTTCTTTCCTTCCTTCCTTCATTACTCCTTTCTTATTTTCTTTCATTTCCCTTATATAAGTAAAAAAACCAGGCTTTGATTTGATTTTTGTGAAGCAAATAGCCCCTTACAATGACATCAAGCTGAGGTAGATGGCAGACCTCTTGGGTATTCATTGAACTGTTTACTTCTTCCACAAGTATGAGTTAGTTGTCTGCCACATGCCAGGCCCCTCTGCAGTGTTAACAATTCTGTTTCTGCCAACTCTAGTGTGTTGATTATATGTGACTCTTAAGCACTGGAAACGATACTAAACAAAGAAAAGTGCTTTCTAATTCCATTAAGTTTGGTAGCCACATGTGGTTAGTGGGTACTGGGTTGAACAGCACAGTTAGACACTCTTCTACACCAGGAAGAGAGTAGGAAATAGCACAGGCAGCACTCCCTGCTATAAGGAAAACGAATGAGGGGAAAACAGGGAGAAGGGTAGAGATGCTGAGGATGCAAACAGGAGCAAGTAGAAAATAGAATGAGAGTGATGGCAGAGAAGAATGTGATTGGACAGTGTATGGGGGAACAATGGGTCGGAAAACCTGTGTTCTGCCAAGCTGATCCCACATACTCTCAAATCTGTTGTTGTGTGTGCCCAGAACCCTTTTAATTTCTCTCTGTGCCTGGATAAACTTATTCACCTTTCCAGTTCCACTGAATCTCCAGCTGACTTTGTTTATCCCTGGAATTAAACCGTCCTTGAATTTGTTTTCGTAAAGGACTTTTTGTGCTATATGGTCATTAACTGTGTCTGAATCTCCCCTGGTGAGCTAAGGCTGCCACAAGGCATCACCAGCTCTTTTTTTTTAATCACTGTAGCAACATGCTTCCTCCAATGTAGAGTGCTTGCTCTACATTGAACATTAACTGAAGTAAATCAAGGTCTATCTTACTGTGGAAAGGTTTATTACCTTCACACAGGTTCGGGAGCGAACCCATCCATTATGTCATCAATCCTTCTTTCACAAAGATGCCACCTCTGCACTGTGGCTGTGTCTGGTCAATCGCTGTATGTGCTGAGACTCATTGATAGAGGAGTCAAGACTTCAGGTTCCCGTGAGAGCAATAGTAACACACGTACAGGTCACAAGCAAATGCTAGAGTCCCCAAGAAATGACTGTGTGTGTCCATGTGAAAGCCATCTGGAGCTTCCTACAGGTTCAATAAAGAATTATCATCTAGGTTATTGTTGCTCAAATTTCTATAGGTCTTATAATAATAAAAACTGGAACTAGATATTGGGGGAAATGCTGAAAGATCAGAGAGGCAAAGGAACAAGGCACTGTCATGTCCCACTTCGCCATTTCCATGAATCCTCTGTTTGAATGTCTCTGAATTCTCAAACTAAAGGGGTCCTCTCAGCTGAAAAGCTTCAGCTAAAAGAGCCTAGCCAAAAGGCCTCTAGATGAAAGGGCTTCCCCAGTCTAAAAGTCTTTAGTTCCTGTCTCCTCACACCTTATATACCTTTCTCTGCCCAGCCATCACTTCCTGGGATTAAAGGTGTGTGTGTTTCCCAAGCAAAGGTATGAGATCTCAAGTGCTGGGATTAAAGTTGTGTGCCACTACTGCCTGGCTCTGTTTCTCTCCTAGACTGAGTCAATCTCATGTAGTCCATGATCCAGATGGATCTCTGCCTCCCAAGTGCTAGGATTAAAGGTGTGTGCCACCACTGTCTGGCCTCTATGTTTAATCTAGTGGCTTGTTCTGTTCTCTGATCTTCAGCCAAAGTTTATTAGGGTACACAATATATCACCAAAGGTTATCTCAAATTGTAGGACTTTCCCATCCCTTCTAAAAGCATTTAAACATATGTCTGATTTCCCATGAGTCTGTTCCTTTAACAAAATAACACTGTAATATTAATTTATGTGAATGGCTAACATTTTTATATGAATTAAATATATCTATATGAATGACTAAGTTTTCTCCTGCAATTTTCTTTCACTCGCACACCATGGAAAAATAATTAAGTTTCTCTGACAGGGTACTTGAAAGATTAGAGGTAATGCCATATTAAAACTGTATATAATAACATGAAAAGTGAAAAATAGATTCCAGAAGGGACAGATTTGGACATTCCTAGCATGAGGTTGTTTTTCTTCCACAGTAATTCCACTTTATTGAGAGGCCATTATTTTTTAACCTTGATTATAGTCAAAGTTATAATTGGATAGATTATCCTAGTAAATTCTTATTCCTGGCTAAACCTTGTTCCTATTATTTCCTAGAACCCCTTCATTAATTTTTAGCTTGTATATGTTTTTAATATTAAAGAAAGGAAAACGTTTGGAAGCAAATACTGCTTCAAATGTATAACACACTCTAGTGAACAATATAAGTGACTTGGATTTTGAACATTACCATGCACAATAGAGACAGCTACTATTGCCTAGTTAGGCAGATAATTAAAAATTGATTTTATTTTGGGAGACTTCTGTAAATCTATCAAAAGTAAAGAACTTTTTACCTAGCAGAATATTACAGTCTAATACTCTGCCATCAGTGCTTTTTAAGATGTAATTTTTAGAAGGATGTTCAAGTTTTCAGTTGTAATAGTGGTAAATATTCTTGTAGACACTGAAAATGAAGATAATTTTTTGTAATCTAGTACCCATTTGTCACCTATTAATAATGATATTAATATTTATCAAGTGAGGAGAGTCTCTTTTAATACAATTTAAATCGTCCTTAATATGGTTTGCCCTTCAGTTCAAACTGACTTTCAAAGGGCTTCTTAAGCTCCCAGACTGTTGCAGCATTGTAAATTATGTGTTAGAGAAAATTATGCAGGGATTTGAGTGGAACTTCTTGGCAGCATCCATGAACCTAGGATGCAATCAGTGTTGAGCTTTGTTAAAGACCGAAAGTGAGTCTCCATGCTGACGACACTATCCACACGATTGGCAGTGAGAAGGGCTTGCCTGACTCTGACCTTCTCAAGATCCCTGCCCTCTGGAGGCGAAGACACGAGGATCCTTCAAGGCTACCTAGTGGGATCCTGCATCATTCAAAAGAGAGGAAGAAAAGAAGTAAGAGAAGGGGGGGAGGGACATATACTCTAACTCTCTCACGCCAGCCTCTGCCATGTCTTACAACGGCTTCATTCCACAAAACTCTACTCAGAAGAAAGACTACCACAAACTGGAAATACTGGAGTCAAAGAAGAGGATTGAAGGGAAAACAACCTGTGGATCCCACTTTAACTTCTTTCAAAATAAACTTTTGAAGGAAACACTGAAAAATCTGAAGGGGCCTGTATTAGTGACTTTTCTATTGCTGTAAGACACCATGACCAAAATAACTTACCGAAGGAAGAAATATTTGATGCTTATGGTTACAGGGGGATGAGAGTCCATCACCATCATGGCAACAGGCAGGCATGGCAACAGTCAGGCATGGCTGCTGGAGCAGCAAGCTGAGCGCTCACATCTTAAACCATGAGCAGGAGGCAGAGAGCAGACTGGGAATGGCACATGAATGCTAACCCTCACAGCCTGCCCCCCCCCACCCCGTGACAAACTTCCTCCAGCAAGGCCATACTTCCTAAACTGACCCAAACAGAACCATCAACTGGGGACCAAATACTCAAGACCATGGAGGCTATTTCATTCAAACCGCCACAAAGTCTAAGAAAGTGATATTTTATTTAGGCATTATTGTTGGTACCAGAAACTTTTGAAACACTGATTTTGTATAAATGGTACTACAAGAATCATGTGTGAGATTCAAAAATTAAGTCCAAATCATTGGATGTTTACAGTATGCTTCTTGAAGTTTGTAGCATATATACAATTGCTATTTCAGATCAAGTACATTACCACATAAATAGTATAGGAGAACATAGTTGGAGAAGGAAGAAAGGTCATTTCTGAATTCAGAGACAGGAGTGGGTTCTACTGAAGGCTTTCAGAGCAGAGGGTGCACAATGGCAGTGACTAACTGAGAAGACTCTGAGGTGAATGAACACAATAGCAAAAGCATTGAAATTCAGTGCAACCACTTTGTCTACGACTTTGATGGCCCAGGACCTAAAGCAGCTCCCCAAGCACTAATTATGTTGGTTTATTTTGCTTTATTTATTGGTTATTTGTTTGCTGGGTAAAGCAGGTTCTCCTTATACATCCCAGATTGGCCTTGAATTCATGATCTTCCTTCCTCAGGTTCCTGGATATTGAGATAGCACCGAGCCAAGATCCAGTGTTTTCTGTAACTGCTCCCTGTGTTTTGGAGAAGATCGGACAGAGCACACCTGAGTTGTGACCTACGTGAGGGCTCTATAGCAATGGAAGAGAGACAAGCTACCTACCAAAGAGAGACTTAAGGAAACACGGTGGGGGAGAGAAGTCACGTTAGCAGACATTCCATGTAGGACCTTTACAAACTACTCATTCCTGCGTTTTCGTCTTCCCTATTTATTTAAAAGCATTTATTAATGAAGTATAATATTGTTCTGAGATACATATAGCAGAATTGGTTTAGGCTCATGTATGCCTGCCTTTAGTCCTCAGTTCCACCAGTTACTTAATCTGTTAGCCTGTATGTCTTTGCCTATGGAATGTGGGAATTCAGCTTCCTTGTGCAGTTACTGCACATGTGCCGTGAGAAACTGTAGTAGTCGTACCATGAGCTTTGATAAGTCGTTAGTGCTAAAGTCAATTTCTTCTACTTGGGCCCTCTCTACACTCTGCTTGCTTCTTTCCTCTTCGTCTCTCATTTTCACCTACAGCTAGGGACAGTCTTCTTCCTGCATCAGTTTCCCTCATCTCCAGGCTCCGGGTTATATGTATAAATCGAATCAGGAGTCATTTATAGAATCCTCAGTGTTTAGGGTTCCATTCAAACCAGTTTCTCTAGTGGTTTCTCTCTTATTCATGATACGATCTCATATTTTAGAGTCTAGCTGGTCTCTAGTGTGGTATCTGCCAGATTCATATTTGGGTTCATGCCTTTCCAAACTCTTTGGTGTCTTGTAGAATTTAGCCTGCCCATCAGACCTTTATTGCAACACTAATGTGTCTTTTACAATGGCGCTGGAATTTCCTTGGGACCTTCAACTAAACAAGGATGGACTGTGAGTTCACTAGGGATTGACTTGACTCCTAGACTCAGTCTCAGCGTATGGAGATTGGACAGGGCCTGCACACATCTGAAGCACCCTTAAAGGTACAAAGATGACCAAGTACAGTCCTAATGCTTAAGGACTGTAGCATGAATCTTAACAGGTCTTATCAATAAAAACAAACCTGAAGCCAGGTATTGGGGTGAATGGTGGAAGATCAAAGAAGCAGAACAAGCCACAGCTTCCTCACCTTGCCAATTCCTCAGCTGATCCTGTTCCCTCAAACTGGAAGCTTCTGTGTCCTCATCCAAAATGGGTTTCAGCTGAACTGCTGCTCAAAAGTCTAAAAGCTTAACCATCTATAGTTCCTCGTCCCCATGCCTTAAGTACCTTTCTTCCTCTTGCCATTACTTCCTGGGATTAAAGGCTCTTGTTACCATGCCTGGCTGTTTCCAGTGTAGCCTTGAATTTACAGAGATCCAGACAGATCTCTGCCTTTGGAATGCTAGGATTAAAGGCGTATGTACCACCATTTTCTGGCCTCTATATCTAGTGGCTGTTCTGTTCTCTGACCCCAGATAATTTTATTAGGGTGCACAATATTTTGGGGAAACACAATATCACCACAAAGGACTATATGATCCAGTAACAGATAGGAGTGGAGTGCATGACCAAAGGTCGTGCAAGACAGAATATAGAAAGTGCATCAGGAAATTCAAAGTACCATGTGAATTCCTCACAGCAGAAACTCACATTAGCTTGACATATTTCTGAACTGCCATAATGAAAGTGATGCTTGAGCCTGGGTTTCAGTGTTAAATATCAATAGGTAAAGAGCAAGGTAATACGAGCAGACACGGGGCTGGCAAAGTGGTACCAAGGGAAGAATAAGTGGTGAGCGGAAACGTTAAATAAAGACATTCTCAGCCAGTCCAGATTCTGGAAAACCAAAACTGCTTGAGTGAGGAAAACACTTAGGATAACAGATGTTTGATGGTAGGATGGTGCTACACAGCCAGCCACACAAGTTACACACTGTTACTCATATACACTGGGGCTTAGACAACTTCTGTATGTTTTATGTGACCCCCTAGCAGACGTTTTAGGCTGTGAAGTTTGTGTACTCTAGGGTGCAACTATTCAGCCCTGCCCTTGTAGTTCAAAAGGAGTCATAATCAAGTGCATGAGTAAAGGATAAAATGTTTATTTCTAAATAGTAAAATTTAATTTGACAGAATATTATTGTGAATTAAATTATCATGACTACTTAACCATGTGAAAAAAAGTGATGTTGATAGCTAACTGGACATTCAAAAACAGGCAGTAGGTCAAAATTCTGGTCCTCCAGCTGTAGCTTGGTGAGTCCTGGTAGAGGCTCAATGTAAATGATACAGTTCGAGCTGTAAGATGAAAGGTCATGGTGGAAAGCCATTGGTAGTATGCTGACTAAAGTCTAGTACATTACTGCTTATGTGGATAAGAATAGACTAGCAGAAAAACGTGTGTGATGAGAAAGGAAACAAGTTATGCTGCTGTCATTATTCAAGCAGTTTATGTGGGGTGTGGTGTGTGTATGAGGTATGTGTGGTATGTGTGTGTGTATATATGTGGTATGTGTGTGGTATATGATGTATGTACGTATATGGTATATATATGGTATGATATGGTGTGTGTGTGTGATGTGTGTGTATGGTGTGTGTGTATGGTGTATATATGGTACGTGTATGGTATGTGTATAGTGTGTGTGGCATGTGGGGTGTGCGTTGTATGTATGATAGGTGTGTGTGTGTATAGCTACATCTTCTGGTCTGGGATTTCTATTTTTCATAGCTACTTTCTTAATCTTTTTATTCCAAATACTCTTCACAACGTGCGCTCATCCTGGCGCTGTAGCCATCTGGCTGAGTATTGTTTTTAATCACAGAAGATGGTAGAAGCAATTCTAAAGAGAAGAAAAGAAGAAAAGCAATCTTTCTCAAGGTTACAGTCTTTTGCATGGGGGAGTAGCTCACATCAGCAAGTTAAAACAAAGAAGCAGTCGCTTTACAACAACCATGTCCTATTGCATCACAGCACCGTAAAAAGCACCCTGTGGAACACACTGCACTGGGTTCTGTCACTTTGCTTTAAAGGCCACCTCTTGGTATGTTTCAAATCGCTTGTGCAATGGCCCTGTAAAAGGCCTTGTCTAGATAGCCATGTGCCATCTGACTTCCAGTGCCTGGCTGAGGGTGTCTATTGATGTCTGGCCTGGCTGAGTCCATCCTTTTTTGAGCAGCACAGCTGAGCTATGTAGGCCAATAAGAAAACAGGAAATTTCATGACAAGGTTCAGTTGGAAGATTCTCACCTGTATTCTGTGTGTTGCTTAACCTAATACTGCTAGTTTATGATCTCTAATACTTTAATACTTTAATATCTGTGGCCCTCGAGTGACTTTGAAGATATTCCTAATGTTTAGTGTACACAATTCAGCCAGTAGTAGCAAGGAACATCTATTAGTGCAGCAACAGGTAGAGTTTCCACAGAGCAAACATCAGCTTACTATATGAAATATTAGCTGCTGGATACAGATGCATACAAACACAGTGAACAGATGAAGTGTTCACAGAGACCATTTATTTACTTTGTAAGTAATTGGAGTAGATAACATATATACACGTAGTTGTATATTTTGAATTGAATGTGCCTAAAACACTGTTTTCTTCTCTTTTTTCTTGCTCTTTACAATACTTTTCCAAATATAGAAACCTGGTTAATTGAATATCATTACAGCTGTTATTAATATTAGTCTTTTATCATCAACAACCACCTTGAGGAGACTGACAAGGGATTAAATAATTTACTTTGAAATTTTGCAAAAAAAAAAAAGTACCCATTAATCATCCAAATCTGTAAAAGGTAATACCATTAAATGATGTTGATATATCTTTCAATACAACATAATAAGACTTTTCAAATACCTGGTACTTGGTCATCATCATACTCTGTGCTAAATAGACAGGAATCATGAGCTGTTGATTATAGAGCATACCAGCCTATCCAGAATGGGAATCCCCACACAGAGCTCCCACACAGACTTCCAGTGTTGAGTGCATTGAGAGTCAGAGACAACGCAGAGAAAAGTTCCCTTGTAGTCTATAAACATGTGCTTTTACATTCTTTAATTAATCTTCCTCATGCTCCATAAATATAAAATAAGCTAATGTCAATTTGTAAATAGGTACTTATTTCACTGCTGAAGGAACCCTCAGATCTGGAAATAGTAACATTCCCTATGGTCCTAATTATGAACTAACTTTATCAATCTTGATGTAAAATGAAAACGCAATTTGTTTTATCTTATCTGAACAGATTTCTCCTGTGCGTTAAGCAGCATTGTTCATGGACTTGCATTTGAATGTGAGCCTACATTTGAAAATTCTGTTTACAAACTCTGTGATAGGGGTCCATCTGTATATGTATGTGAAAGTATATATGTGTGCGTGTGGAAGTTCAATTTCTACACCGCACAATTTTCCTCTATTACTCTCCACCTTTAGCTTTTGTGCCAGGGTCACTCATTAAGCCTGAAGTTCATACATTGGGTTTCTCTGGGTGGCCAATGAGCTTCAGGAATCTGCCTGTCTCTACTTCCCTCAAAGCTGGGGTTGCAGGAGTACACTGCTGTGCACAGCTTTTTTGCATTGGTTCAAGGGATCAGAATTCAGTTCCTTGCACTTGGACAGCAAACACTTCAGTAACTGAGCCCTCTCCCTACCCCCTCTGTTTACAAACTTCAGTATTTGTCACTTGAAACACCCCACGTGTAAACAGGGCATATATTGTTTCTCTATTTTATTTTTAAATTTGATATCAGAATCCCGGAACCGATACCCGACTTTTATTTATCCCACGTGAGTAGTGGTTTTCTTTGCCAGTTCTTATGCCCAGTCCTGATGCATTCTCCTCCCAGAGCTCTCAGCATTGAGCCACACTACAGCTTAAGCGCATCAGCCCAGTGCAGATGTAAGCCGTGATGAGTGATTGTTTTATCCACGTTAAAATGGCCATTATCAAAAAGACAGAAAGCAAACAAGCAAACGCAGTTCTCAACCAGGTTTGCTGGGCATATAAATAGTATAGCCACTACAGAAGACAGTATACAAGTCTACCCAAAAAAGCCTGGAAAACATGATTTTGATATGATTCAGAAATCTCCTAGAAGGTAGATAACCTAAGGTAATGAAATATGTACACAGCTCACAATTGACAACATATGGGATCAACCTAGGTTTTTAGGAATGGAAGAATGTATGAAGAAAATATTATATGTATGCAATGATGAATATTATTCAGCAAGAAGAATAAATTTCTCTCATTTGCAACAACATGGATGAGACTGGAGGACATATTAACTAAGATAAATCAGGCACAGAACAGCCAAATGCTACATGTTCTCATTTATGTGTGGAGGTTATCTCTAAGAAGCAGAAAGTAGAACATTAATTATCAGAACCTGGGAGGGGTGTCAAGGAGGAAAATAAAAAAAAAAAGTGTGATCCAATACAGAGGTATAATTTGCAGGAAGTAATTTCTAATACTGAGCAGCACAGTAGGACAACAGTGGTTGTCAATAATAAACTGTACTTCCATACAGCTTGTAAAGAGGGTTCTGAATGTTCTTAACACAGAGAAGCAGTAAATGTCTGAGTAGATGGCCATGCCAACTATCTTGATCTGACTATGTGTCCACATTATATTCATGTCTTCAGGTCAGATATGTGAGGAGTGGGGCGTATCCTAGGAGGTCTTTCAAGCAACTGTCAGAACTTTGGCCCTTATTTTGAGTAAAACTGTAAGCCAATGAAAAAGGAAGTGCGATGTAGTAACTTCCTTGAATTTAGATTTTCCCCCCAGAGGGTATTTTTATTACAAAAAAAAGTGTTTCCTACAATGTAGTTTGATTATCTTTCCCTTCTCCAAAACCCTCTCAGATCCTCCTTACCTCCCTCCTCATCCAACTTTGTGTTCTTTTTCTTTCTCTTTGAAACAAATAAAAATAATGAACAAACAAAATAAAAAGCAAACATGCAAAAAAAAAACCTACAAAAAACGCAAAAGCGGAAGTTTTTTTATGATACTGAACAGTTACTTGCATTAGTTACTATGGCAATGTACTGCTGTCATCCATCATGGGACACTTGACCCAGAAGTAATTCTAGCTGATAGTTCACAGTGTGCATCACAGGGATGATAACACGGCTTCTAAGTTCCCTGTACCCTCTGTTGTAGTTCCCTGGTTTGAAATATTTGCCAAACAGCCGTCAAGGAGATCTTTGTAAGAGTCTCTATCTTTCAGAAACTACAAAGATAATCAAAAAATATAATTCCATAATATACAAAGCAATCACTTGGCATGTCCTAGGTCATCACAGAGAAGTATTGATTTCACAGTTTACTATAATACTTCTAAATGGATACCCAAAGAACCCTGAAATTTATGACCATTGTATTGCTTTTCCTGGTGTGGAAAATTCCCTAGACTTCCTTAATCAGAAGCCTCAAACATTACTAGAAGTTTTTTCCCCAACAATGTTTCTCCAACCCCCCCTTTCACATAACCTAACGCAGCCTCAGACTTAGCTCTTGCTTACTGACATGCAAACTGCAGAAACTGCCCCCAGTGAGCTTCCCTGGCCTCTTCATCTCGCTGTACTCTTGCAGACAGTGTCTCTCCAAAATCAGATTGGCTTATGCCATCCCCTCTCCCTCTCATTGGGCTTAAAGACTCCCTCATGATCAAATTCCTGGATGTATTTTTAGCTCCTAGATAGCTCCTTTGTCACGCCTAGATTTCACTGGCTGCTGCAGCCATATAATGTCATTTGTTTTCCTGATACCAGAAGCTATTTCACACATCTGTGACTTTGCAAAACCCATGCCCTCCAATGGAAGATTTTTCACACCTTGTCTGTCTCACAATTTCCTACTGCTTTCAGCTTCTATTTATATGTCAAGACATTTGTGCAGTTTCCCCTGACCTCACCTTCAGGACTCCTTAGAGCAGAGTTGACTTTGAACTTACCTGCATCAGCGCCATAAGACAACTCTTTGAATGTCAAACCTCTGAAACAAAGGCAAATAGTAAGTGCTCAGTCACTGTTGAACTCTAAATACAAAACTACTCCATTGCTGGGTGTTGACACATCTATGAGAATGTGGTAAGTGCATCTCAACACACAAATAATGAAGCTCAAGAGACAGAAAAGGGCACTGTGTTCTCACGTTACTGCCTTAGGAAAACTGGCATTTATTTCAGTAGTTTATTAGATAATTTTTTTTTTTCCAGAGCTGAGGACCGAACCCAGGGCCTTGCGCTTGCTAGGCAAGCGCTCTACCACTGAGCTAAATCCCCAACCCCAATTGGATAATTTGAAAGTGAATAGAAGTTTAATATTAAAGTGGGTCTTTCACAGGGTAGGGTCTTGCTGATGTTTTGTTTGTTGTTTATTTCTTTATCAGTATTTTTTTAATTCACATTTTGGTGCCCAAAAGTAATTTATCTTTGAAATTCTCATTGGCCATTGGTTATTATTAAATAATGATTCTTCTATGGCTGACCTCATCTTATTGTGTTGTGTGATTCCGTGGCTATAAAGGAGAAAATGGTTGAGAAAAATTAGACCCTTGATTATGAAATTTGTGTAAGGAATGGTTTCATTTAAAGGAGCTATCCCAGGAGCAATGATCAAGTAATGCACATAAAGATGCCTAAGATGCCTACCTTCAGCAATGCAACGTTGTTTGGTATTTCTATTTAGCGCTGTGCTTCTTATTACAGGGTAGCATATGTTTCGGGAAGGGACACTGCTGTATTTTGCTCATCAACTTGAAGCCTCTCTCTAGTCAGCATAAGGTTGACTACTGCAATAACATGCTTTTATAGTGGTGGTTGAGTCATCTGTTTTCACATGGTTGGTGCTGTAAGGAATTGAGACATATGTCTCCTGTGTCAAGATTGAGGATGAATCTGAAAGATGAAAGTAAAAAGAACCCTCAAGCATCCTCAAGTAGAGATTGCTGCAAACTGTGGGCAGAGCGTTTTCAGAGCCACTGTGACTTTTTCCAGACTTCATGGTTATTCTATTCCCTATCCTTTTGTGCAGTGCATAGAAAAAAAATTCTAAGCTCCAGGCTTACTAGGTCAGTAAATGGAGAATGTAATATTTCTCTGTGATCAGCTATAAACCTTGATCCACTCTTATTAAAAAGAGCTGTGTTTATTTACCATGCAAATGTGAGCATGTAGCTAAATGAGGGGCCAGGGTAATTTACCAAATGGGCACCCACCTACATTGGATAAGAACCCAACAGGAGTCCATGCAACTTCATAATTAAGGCTGTTTCTCTTCCCTAGAATGGAAAAATTCACAACATGAATATGTGGGTCAGATCTCCAGGGTAAGATCAGGGACACTGGATGCCTTGATATGGAATCATGGACAGTAGCATCCCACCAAGAATGCTAAGCACATTGCATGATGATTTTACTCCCAAAATGGAAGCAGACCCTCATTAGGAAGGCTAAGTTTGAGAGTGTAGCTGCTCCTACATTTTGCCTTCATGTCTTCTTAGAATCTCCTGTCTCTGAATCCTTGCTAAGCATTTGGTCAAAGTTGCTTTGCAATGCATAATATTGTTAAAATAAAATTTAGAGTTTATAAATAAAAGATGTGGTGACACCAAACCTTAGAAATTAATTGTTCAGAGGAAGTCCCTATTTGTCAAAAAATATTATCACGCAGATCAACTAGGATTAGGGGCATAATGGAAACAGGATGACTTCAGCATAAAGCCAAGGTGATCAAGGATGTAAATACTAAAAGTCATAGATAAGGACTAAAAGTTAGCAAAGGAGGAAAATAGGGACTTGAGAGTACTCAAGGGTCCTCTTATTTAAGGACAGAATGTAGACCCTGAAATATTCAACGGAAGTGATCCCCCTTTGGGCACAGACAGTGAGGTGACAGTGAACTGAAGGGTTGTGATAACAGTTCCACAGGGGCATACTCAAATCCGTAAAATCCATCAAGCAGTATATTTAATATTTAGGCACTACTAAAAGCAATAAGAGAATAGTAGCAACTAATATTAAAATTGTCAGGTTGTAGCTTGATCATGTTAAAGGATAAACAGCACATAGGGAGTTCAGAGGGACAGAACCTTGATTCATGTCATTTCTCCCTCCTGCCTACAAACTCTTTTGTTAAGCTTTGTTTTCTTATTAACGTGCATCCTCTAGGAGGGATAATCCTCTTTAAATGGTATTATGTAGACAGTAACTTCCTTCTATTTTCTTAGCAGAAGTTCATAATTAGCTGGGCCCCACGGCTGCCCTGAGTAAACTATCTCAGGAGCTCATGGTCTTAGCAGCTTAATTAACCTGAAGATAACGCTAATGGTCATAGCTGATGTTAATATCAAGCATTTGTGACGCTTCAGGCTTGCTGTATTCACACATATTCTCATTTAATTCTCATAACGCCCTCATAAATGAAGAACATTAAGAATGTGCCTTTTTCTTACATTCAAAGAAAGCTTGAAGGCTGGTGAGGCTGCACAGCCGATGCGTGGCTGCACTGTGATACATGCAGAATTGAGGTCATCAAACTTCATCTTTAGCTCCCTGAAAAGTAGCATCTCCCAGCATCTCTAAATTCTTATGCTGATACTTATCTTCATTTGCAGCACAGGCTTTTAACTGCTCTTTATTTACATGGGGATACAATTTTTGCAGTAAATATTAGCTTTGAACATTTTAGTGCACTTTGGAAACCATGAACACCATATGAAAGTCAAAGTTAGATAGAATCAAAATTAATGCTTCAAAACCATAAAAGTTTAGAAATGAGGGGTCCTGTTTTCTCTCTGGTTTCATTCTGAGTTGTGTTGTAATTCAGATAGTTTCTAGATGGCAGGGTTGTTTTCATAGCATTTTATCCTAACACTGAGTTACCTGGGCAATATGTGAGTGGCGTGGATTGTTGGATTCTACTCCAATCTGAGATTCTAGGAAGCCATGCAGATATGCAATTCTTATAACTGCCTTTTGTTTCCTGTATTATTGCTGTTCCCGCTCATGGCTCTTCTTGTTCCAGTTCATGGAATTGGCTGTTTCAAAATTCCTTTATGCTGAGGAGGATGATAATGAGCAAATAACAGAGCAGAAACAGAGAAAGTAGAGATCTGCAGAGTAGCTTGAAAAGTCAAAATAAATAACAAAGAACAGGAAGATTGTCTCATAAGCATGATGGAGATTTTATTTTTACCTGTCCCTCCCCTTCTGTGTGTGTGTGTGTGTGTGTGTGTGTGTGTGTGTGTGTGTGTGTGTATGTGTGTGTGTGTGTGTGTATGTGTTTCTCTGTCTCTCTCTGTCTCTCTCTCTCAGATGCAATGAAGATTTTTTAAAAGTTCTTTCTCCTTACATCTTCTACTTTAGTAATTATGTATGATTTCTTTAATCACTAATATCTAGACAAATATTTTATTCCATCTTTTGGAACACTGTTACATGCTCAGAAGCAAACCAATAATGATTTTGACTCCTCACTGGAAGTCTTAAATCTCAAAGAGGAAGCAGCAGTGAATGGTCTTCAGCAGTGGTCTCCTGGCAACAGAGTTTCCAGGCAGATCATGCTGAGGACAGAAGTGAACAGAAATAAGATGAGAGATAGTAAATTTAGACAAGGAAGAAATATATATATATATATATATATATATATATATATATATATATATATACACACACACACATATATATACATACCTCTGTGTGCACGTGTGTATATGTGTGCATACTTGAAGAAAAGAGTTAAAAAGGAAAGATTTTGGTTTTTAAATAATTTCTTAGTGTAGATTGTAAAATTTATAGCTATTTTAAATAGTGTTTTAACTTTCATCAAAATATATAATATCCAATATCTTCTTCCTAATAGAATTTTGATTTAATTTGATTATAAAAGCTTTACTAATTTTCTTTATATATTGAGAGTGTTGTTGAAATTTTCTCTGGTCCTGCCCAGCCCCACGGATCCCATAGCCTCTTATAAATAATCACTCAGAAGCTTATATTAATTAAAACTGCTCAGCCATTAGCTCAGGCCTACCACTGATTAGCTCTTACATTTAAACTCAGCCCATTTCTGTTCATCTATATGTTGCCACGTATTCCATGGCTTTACCTGTGTGTTGTTACATGCCTGCTCCCAGGATGGCAGGCTGGAGTCTACTCAATCCGTCTTTCTCTTCCCAGAATTTTCCTTGTCTGTTTATCCCGCCTATACTTCCTGCCTGGCTACTGGCCAATCAGTGTTTTATTAAACCAGTGTACAAAAGCATTATTTTTGTTATATGTAATTTTAATAGGTTAAAGTTAAAACCTTCCTTTTGCTTAGACAGAAAAGGGGATGTGATGGGGGAATGTCTTTCTGTACTGCGAATATGTGTTGCTCTGATTGGTTGATAAATAAAGCCTGTTGGCCTATGCCAAGGCAGCTTATAGGCCAGCGGGAAATTCAAAGGGAGGGAGAGGAAGAAGGCCAAGAGAGACACCAGCAAGCCGCCCAAGGAGCAACATGTAATGGGATGCAGGTAAAGCCACAGAACATGTGGCAACATATAGATTAATAGTTAGAGACTAATTTAAGATGTAAAAGCTAGCTAGCAAAAGGCTTGCAATTATAATTAATATAACCTCTGTGTGTTTACTTGGGGGATGCAAGGGGGAGATTTTTGTCCTAACTGCCAGCAGACCAGGACACAGACCAGGACACAGACCAGGACCCAGACCAGGACACAGACCAGACACAGAAAAGCTCCAACTACATGAGAGCAGTGGATAAAATTTACAGAAATTAAATATTTAAAATATTAAAAGTGGGTCCCCCACTCAAGAACAGATTCCAAACTCTCTAGAAAAATGAATTCTCCACAAATTGCTTTTTACATTAGAATCTCAAAGTACCCTTAATAGTCTTAAATTACTATACTGAAATTAGAGCTGTTGTCAGAGTGAGTGGTTTTGTATCTATATGGAATCCAATAAAGTTGTAAAACAGGGCTTTCTGAAAAACAAGAGAAAAAATAATGTTAAGTTTCCCATAGTTATATCCACTTTCATTTTCCTTGGCTCACTTATCTTCAGAATTAATTATTAAATAGATGTTTTTTAACTACAGCAAATATACTCAGACTATCTCTATCAGGCAGGTTATAAATATCTTGACAAAAATTAAATATCATATGTGAATAAGGAATAAAAAGAAAAAAATCATAAAAATATTCATCGATGGTGGCAAATGCCCACCTGGTCCACATGGTCCTGAAGAAGAAAGGACATCAGACAAACAGCTCCTCTGCAGTGTTTATTACAGTTCACTGGTGTATTGCACCAATCAGTGTGGGCGGTGGTGGCACAGGCCTTTAATCCCAGCACTGGGGAAGCAGAGGCAGATGGATCTCTATGAGTTCCAGGCCAGCCTGAGCTACAGAGTGAGTTCCAGGACAGCCAGGTCTACACAGAGAAACCCTGTCTCAAAGGAGGAGGAAGAGGAGGAGGAGGAGGAGGAGAATGGATTAATTTCTTACCTTTGTGACTACAAAGACCAAGAGAAACTTCAAGGACAGAGTGATTTTTTTCAGGAAGGTTATAGAATGAAATAATTAGTGTATAGGAAGGACCTGGTGACTTTGGTTTTCTTTAACATTGTCTAAATTCACAAATAACATAATCATATTCTCTTATTGCAGTATCGCTCTGTAGATGTAGCCAGGGTACGTCTTGGTTACTCTGCTTGCCGAGTCTGTTCTGCTTTCCACTTGCCCCGGGATATCTTTCTGGGAAAGCTCTATACATATCCCCATCTCATCCCCTTTTGTATGATTAAAAACAAGGCCAGGATCAATTTGATACATAGATGTTAATTCTGCCTATGACATGTTTCGAATCCAGATCACTCGAGTGTCCCTGCAGTCTTTGTCTTGATTCTGCTTCTGAATGTCTGCCTTCCGATTTTTGCTTTTCTATGCAGACAATTCTAAATTTCCCAAGCATGCTGCCAGATTTCACTTCAGCCTGAGTGTATAGACAATGCTGTGATTTAAATTCCTATGCTGTTTGTTCAGGATGCAAAGAATAATTCACTACTCATGTTTTGGATTTTGTACTTTGTGACTGCTTTTGGTTTTTAGTCATTGTTGCACATGTTCTGTTCTACCATGAGGCATTGAGACATTGGACCAAACCAGCCAAAATCCTCTGCATTGTGTTTTTCTTTCCACATTCCACAAATATTCATATCCCTTGACACTTACTAATACTACCCATCATCCCTTCTCTCTCATTCTCCCTCCCTCTTCCCCCGCTCAGTGTGTTCTTAAGTAGACTGTAGTTAATTTCTATAATACTTTAGAGAGATACACAGCAATCAGATCTGTATTTAGTCTAACTGTGGGGATCCTTCCATCAAGATAACATGAGATGAAATTGGGACTCCTTATCTCCACTGTACACAGGTGAAGAAAACGAGGCTGAGATAGCTAAGTGTGAGATGAGGGGAAAGACAGAGTGTGTGCAAATGAAGTGGAGAAGGTTTCAATCCCTGTTCTCCATCCTGGATCATCCATGCACCTTGCTCCAGACTTCTCCCTTGGCATGGGAAAGCAAACAGAACTATCATATGATACTTTCCGTGGTTCTATGTAAAACGTCCTCTCACAATCAGGAGATGAGATTAGCCACAGACGCATACACTGCACCCTGTGATTTACCCATCCTTAGTGCAGGGCCAAGGAATGGGAAAACAGCCGTTCAGGAAGGACCTTTGCTATCTTGTTGGTTTTGTTCTAAACAAAGGTTTCTATCACCAGCACTTATTAGCAGGAAATGTCTGTCCTTTGCTTTCAATGTTTATACACATAGAACAAACACGAAGCTTATTAGAGGAGCAAGCCATAGCTAGCCCACTACCTGTTCACAGGAAGCTTTCCCTTCTGGTGGCTCAAATGTAGCAGCACCTATGAATTTTTGGCTCACACTTAACCCTTAGGACTTGTGAGGCTCAAGGTACCATTGTTCAAAGGAACTTAAGTATCTTCTCTGCAATGTCAGCAAACATTTCAGCTATCGTGTGAAGCTTCCCCCCACCTGCCACTCAAAGCCAGCAGTTGGTGGACCACATTCTTTTGAAAAAAGAGGGGTAGATAACTCTGTTGCTGCCTCAGGACTATGAGAGCTGAGGTGGTGGGGGAGAGAAAGAAGTAGCAGAGAACAACACAGGGCTGTGGCCCAGCTCTCCTGATCCATGCTTTCCTTGACTGCTGTGCCCCTTTTATAGCTGCCTCTAGCTGCAGAGCCTCTCCTCTACTTGAGTACATGAGCTTGCTGACATCTACAAGTGATAACTGTCCCTTCATCCATGTGCCACCTGATGGTCTTCCATCATCCATTCCATGTAGACAGACTCCCCTGGAGCAGTTCTATTATCCTTTCAGGAGGGTATATCAGAACCTGTCCCACATGCTACTGTTATGTGGTCAACACCTGGACCAAAGGTCATCAAATTCCTCATCATAAAATGAATATTTGCTTCTCCGTTAAAATGCAGCTTGCAAAGTAGTGGCATTGTGATGATATTAGAATGCTGAAGTCTTTGACGGGTTTAAATGAGAATAGAAAGGTGGAACCCCATGATGAGATGAATGAATATGGGAAGTGACAGACACATCAGAGACTCCTCTCTCTGGCATGGGAAGACAGAGAGAAAGCAGCCATCTGCAAGCAGACGTCTTCCCCTTGAACTTTCTAGCCTCCAGAACTGTAAGAAATAAATATCCCCTGTTTGAGCCCTGTATGTGGGTTTAGTTATAGCTACCCAAGTTGACTGTGGCAGTGCTCCATGTGGACAGGGCATGAATTCTACCTGTTCTACAGTAGAACACTACGCTGCTGTGGACTCCTGCTCTCCCAAGAAAATATTGTGTTCTCTTTATTTTTATTATCTTTCTACTTTTGCTTCATACTACTAAAAAACAAAACAAGACAAAACATAAAAAAAAACATTGTTTTCCTCTAGCTAGTCTCATCTACTTGCTAATCTTCAAACAGGAGCATTCAGACCCAGCCCCTTTTCACAAATGTAGCTGCCTACATGCCTGCTAAG
This sequence comes from Peromyscus attwateri, assembly GCA_902168425.1. Classification (NCBI taxonomy): domain Eukaryota; kingdom Metazoa; phylum Chordata; class Mammalia; order Rodentia; family Cricetidae; genus Peromyscus; species Peromyscus attwateri. The sequence goes on from CABHPP010147419.1 coordinate 25,487, forward strand.
ACTGGCTTCTAGCTATTCACTCATCATACAGTTGTATCCTGCTCTACTGGACTTGCTCGGAATTCTAACTAACCTTTGCTGCCTCCTTCCCCCTGCAGACTCCTTTGCCTTGCTTACTATAATACCACCTATATGCAGCTGACATAACAAATTGCCTTAAGGATGTCAGTCTAATTTAAAACACGAGTAATGTGTTTCCTGAAGGTCTGGAGACCAGAAACAGATGTCAAACAGGACCCCACACCCTCTAGCCATCTCTAGTCTAGATGTCTAGACTCTAGTGTTGATGTTATTCTTCGGCCTATACTGAGACTTGTTACAGCACACTTAGTTGATCATGATCACGTGGCCTTCTCCTTTTTTGTCTGTCACATCTCCCTTGTGCCTCCCTATGAGGATAGTTGCCACTGGTGCCTAATCAGATTGCCCAAAATGATTCCAATACCTCAAAAGTTAAGTGTATCCACCAATGGCTATTTCCAAACATCATAGCATTCACAGGGTCTGAGGTTTAGGACTTTAACATATCTTTTGTGAGGACCTCCCTCCCCCCACACTGAACCACTATAATAGTCAATGTCTTTCCTCACTCCAGTCACACAGCAACCTCCCAGCAGGTGTTCTCATCTCCATTATGGCTCCTGGTAATCTATTTATCCTTCTGCTTGCATCCTTCAGAAACAAGAGTTGACCACTGGCCCCTAACCTCTTCTGTTACCACCCACTCAACTGTGGCTCTAAGCCTCTTGACCATGAGCTAATCTCTGTGTAGGTCCACCCGCAGCCATTAGTCAACAGACTTCCTACCTTCAAAGACAGAAAGAGCATTTACCATGTTGAACTCTGTGCTTTTAAAATAGCATTGCATCCTTTCGTGCTTCTATGGGTTTCTACCTCCTTAGTTTTCTTCCTTAAGTAACATATCTTTTAGGTCTGATTTTAATGACAAGGTTTTAAATACCTTATTATCTCAGATATGCTATGGAATAATGCTTTTGTACACTGGTTTAATAAAACACTGATTGGCCAGTAGCCAGGCAGGAAGTATAGGTGGGTTAAGCAGACAAGGAGAATTCTGGGAAGAGGAAGGCTGAGTCAGGAGATGCTAGACCATCATCCAAGGAGCAGCATGTAATGACACAGAGGTAAAGCCATGGAAAACGTGGCAACGTATAGATTAACAGAAATGGGCTGGGTTTAAGTGTAAGAGCTAGTTAGTAGTAAGCCTGAGCTAATGGCCGAGTAGTTTTAATTAATATAAGCCTCTGTGTGTTTACTCGGGTCTGAGTGACTGCAGACTGGGCAGTACACAGAAAAAACTTCCGACTACACAGATATTAGATATAACTACTGTGTGGCGATCCATCTTCTCTGTTAGAGGTCAAATATATTATCTTCTAAGTCACCCTTGTATCAACAGAAAAATACTTATGACAGATAATTATATGAAGAGATGGGGTCCCCACTGCTCTCTGAGGGAAGTATGTAGTGACACCAAATTTAGCTGCTTGAAATTTAAAACCAAATAAAATATATGACACAAATGAAACTTGTGGGCCTAGTTTGAGACCACGTTCAGTCAATTTAATCCATCAGAAAGCTCAGAATCAATATCTGTGTGTGGGTCTACCAAAGAAAATGTTGTACTCTTAAAGAAAGAGTATCTCATTTTTTTTCTTTCAATGTGTTTTAATTGACAAATGAGAAGAAGTATTAATGTATGCATTTACAGTGATATTTTGATACATATATACATTGTGGAAAGAGAAAACAGGGCTAATTGATATCTTGGCTCTTAATTGTCTTAAGTGAAAAGAAGTAATATACAATATCTGCCATCATAGTGTAGCCTTTGAGTTTTTTCCTAATACCTTTGAGATAAATTGTATCTTTCTAAAGTAAACATCATTATTTTAAGAGCCATCTTGGTACATTCATGGTGCCATCGACCTGTATTTCCAGCATTTTGGAAGCAGAGGCAGGATGATTCTGTGTTTGATGCCAGCCTGGGCTACATAATGACACTATGTGTGTGGAGGGGGTGTTGGGGGGGGGGTGAATGTGTGTGAGAGAGAAACAGAGAGAGACAGGGACAGAGACAGAGAAACAGAAAGATTAAAGCACTGAATAGACAATGACAATATATAATTATAATTACTCATATGAAATATTTATTACTTCCTATATGATTATCACATCTCCAAAGACAAGATTGTTTCTTACTTTGAGAATAAGTGAGATAAGAATTATTGGAAAGAGATATTTTCCCTCTCAGAATTGGACATGATATTACCAAAAAATTATATGAAAAAATAGTTTGACTTACAACCAGTCAATGTACATTGAATTTTGTTCCTATTACTCCATAATTAATCATCACACAGAAATTTAATTCCATTCCAATCTTCTCTTTAGTGCTCATTAGGTTAAGATTTCTCCAGCTACTTCGATTTCCTTTGCTGACCTGCAGCAGCCATGTGACTGAAGTAGAATTTCTGTTAATTAGCCAGGGAGCTGGAGGGAACCCCAAACATCTCTAAGCCAATTAGATTCTATCCGAACAAAGATCTGGGTAGCAAAATCAAACTGTATGATGTTATTGAAGAATAACTCAAAGACTAATTTTTAATTTATGATTCACAGAACTTTAAGCACACAGTTCCAGAGGTCAGTTAAGAGGTCGTTGATTAGAGACTGAAGCAAAGTTCCTATTGGTATGTGCTTATTACTTTAAAATTCTACTGAATATAGTTAAAAATAGATGTGTTTTATAAATACACATTCACCTTCGGAAAATACACTATTTTCCAACTATTAAGCAGCAGGATGGACAAGTTTCTGCCCTGGCCTCCCTGTGACCCCTTTCCTAGTCTGACCCTTTTTGTGTTTCCTATAAAAGGTCAGAGCATCCCTTCTGCAGAACACTTTTCTCTGGGAGTTATAAAAGATCTAATCGACTAAATTCATCCTAAAACTTTATAGCCATATATAGCCATACAGGAGCATCTGAACAGCCTACTTTTCACAGTAAGATACATGTTACCTCTAGGCTTAGTAACTTTTAAATACTAGGATTATTCAAAAGCTTTGAGTGCTTAGGGTAGCAGATGGTTACAATGGGTTTTTGGGAGTTTGATTTGATGAGTCAAAGACAGCCATCAGTGAATTTTATGCTCTTGCACTCCCTCCTCCTCAGACTCTTCCCTGGACCAATGCCATTGTCAAGCTGAGTCTTCTGTGCTCTTTCCCAAGATTGCTGTACAATTCTTTTACTAGACTTTCTTGGTGTAATCTACCATCCACAAGTCTACACTCCAATCCACACCTGGAGTTCTCCCCATTTCCCATCCTTCCCAGTCTCAACTCCTTTATGATGTCATTGAAACTTTTCCTAATCTTCCCACCCAAAAACCAGGCTGGAATTTTGGTATTACCAACTGCACAAATCTACAGTGTATGTGTGTTGTGGGATAATCTCTTTGTATACTATGAAGATGAGTCTCTGCCAAAGCACCTTCCAATTGGATTAATAAAGAGCTCAATGGACAATAGCTAGGCAGGAGAGGATAAGTGGGACTCCTGAGAAGAGAGAGGAACTTGGGGGAAGAATCAAGGAGGTACAGAATTCACCAGCAAGAGACAGAGGAAGTCCGGTGTGCAATACAGAGGAGAGGTAACAAGCCACATGGCCAAACGTAGATTAATATAAATGGGTTAATCTACATTATAAGAGCTAGTTGGAAACAAGCCTAAGCTAAGGCTAAGACTTCATAATTTATAAAAAAAAAAATCTCTGCATCATTATTTGGGAGCTGACAGTCCAAAGAAAGTCTGACCACATACGTGAACATTTATCCTTTGTTAGCCATCCTCTTACTTCTGCTTCTGAACCATCCTTATAAACTTACATTTTTTCCTCTGTGTTTAAATGGCAGGTTTGAGGACAGGTAAGTAACCCAAGCTGGGTATCCAGAATAACCTTGGCCTTGGCCATGTGTATGGATCTAGAGATTGTTCTCTGACCCCAGCTAGCTAATTGCTAGCTGTTCTTTCTCTGTTCTTTCTCTGTGACTGTCTCCTATTGAAATGGGACAAGATAAAAATTGAACTTTTTTTGCAAGTAGATAATAGTAAGATATAAACCCAGAAACAAATTGGATGTAGCTATAGCCATCTATCCTGAGAGCAAATGAAACAGTGGTCTGGGGAGAGTAGGTTGCTTATGAATGACTTTAATGAGAATGAGGCTAGATCCTAGGAAAAAGCTAAAGGTAGCAGCTCTAATCCATCACAGCAGGCTGGCACAGGTGAGGCTGTGAGCAAGACCAGGAGAGAAGTGTGACAAGACAGCATCTGCCAGGTCTGGGCAGCCTGCAGCTCATAAGAGTGGCATCCAGAGGATAAATGTCAGAGCCAGGCAAACTGTAGGCAGGAGACAGCCTCAGTAGACAGTGATCAATCACAGGTTTGTCTAGGCACAGACAGGGTCCAGGAAGAGTATCACAGTTGTTTGGGAGAGTGGCCAGGTTTGAATGTATAGTCAGGCTGTCAGCAGAACCATGTAAGCAAACTCTGGCTAAGGCTCATAGGCTCATTATCCCATCAAGATCTTTCACCTGCTCCTGCAGTTCTTTCAGGAAGGTCTCCATCCTCCGGCATCAACCCAGGCCTAGGAGACCTTGGTAGACCTTTCAGCTTTAGGCCATGAAAGCCAGCTGCTGCTCTGTCAGGGCGATGACTGTGAATGTGCTTGTGAATTTGAAATTCTCTACCCTGCAGTCAATGAAAATAAAAAAAAAATCCTTATGAGATCCAAATATACCAAGATAATGATTAGTTTTCTTCTTTCTTTTTCTCTTTTGTGAATCATTTTAACGATTTCACTTAGCACTTTACTCCTAGGGAATTTTTAGTAACTTGTCTCTGTTATTCCCAGAATAATAACATTGGGGAAATCATGTATATTAGTGATTCTAGCCTTCACTAACTGTTTATTCATGGAAAAATAGTAATATCAACCAAGCCATTTGATATCATAGTCTTCTAATATAATATTCATGTGTATATGTAGCTAGATATGGAGATGAGAATAAGAATGCAGTTCTGAGGCCCTAGAGTCATTATTGGAAGTTAATGCTGTTAGTATTGAAAACTATCCTCCATTGACTTGTTTTCCTATGTTCATGTGCTTGAATGTATGCATGTTCACCACGTGCATGAAGGTAGCTATGGAGGCCAGAAGAGGGTTATGGATTCCTTGGCATTAGAGTTGCAGCCACTTTGGGGTGCTGGGAAATAAACCTGTAAGAGCAGAAACTGCTCTTGACTCCTGAGTTATGGCTCCAGCCACCCGTCTTCCTAGTCTTACAATACTGTGATGATTTAGTAAAACATCATAAAAGAAAATATATTCATTCCTTCTAAGTTAGGCAAGCTGAAATTTTATTAAGTTATATACCTCATTATAAATTACTAAAATGTTGGCCTAAAATATTATCTTTGAAGGGTATTACTGTAATGCATTGCTCAAAATCCCCAGAGTATTGGGTAATTAGAATATTACATTAGGGAATTTTGTCATACTTCATTCTTTTTATGTATACGTCTTACTTTCTTCTGCTGTTGGACTATGACTTTTTGCATTGTTCTGTCACATCATGTGCAGATTATCATAAATAAGTTGGGCCATTTAATACTCTTTTCCAGAAGAAAAGACTAAACAATTTAGCTCACTTTTAATTTGTTATGTTCTAATAAGAAATGAACTGATTTTACATTTATTCTTGTGAAAATTTGGGTTTTTTTTTCCAGTAAGCACTCTCTTTAAAAACAAACTGTCTATTGCTGCTGTTCCATAGTAGTCACCTCCAGCTACACTGTCACCATCCTCATGAGTTCAGTGGTATTCACTTGCAACTGATCAGCACAACTAGGCTTATTGAGTCTTGACTTTTCCTCATAAAAGGAAAGGTTGGAAGGGTCATGGAACCCTTACCCAAATATACAGCCCTCTGTCCAAAGTTGAAGGCAACTCTGCCCTAATTGCATGTGGCCTCAGGGAGGGGCCAGAGTGGAGAGCTGGGAAGAACTAGGGGAGAGACTTTATCTACCAAGCCATGGGAGTGTCGTCACCCATGCTGGATTTAGACCTCCAGTATGGCTGCTTTGAGGTCTCCAATGCTCCTGCCCATAACCCCCCATTAATTGCTCCATAAATAATTCTATAAACTTATTGGCTCTCTGAGTGAACTTTGGTGCAATTATTCTGTGTTTTGTCATGAGGATTTAGAAAGAGGGGAGGTAGGTGTTGTCTAGCATCCCTACACACACACACACACACACACACACACACACACACCCTCCCCGAGGAGATTCTCACAACAGCTCTTAGAAATTCTTGTGTCTGTATGACAGGTTTCTCCTAACAGAATTTTTTTTCTGATTCTTCATATTTTCATGAGGGCCTTTGCTTTTCTAAGGCTTCTCTTTACTCTCCTGCCTTGCTCTGATTGATATGATTAAATTACTAAACAGAATAATCATAAATATTGTATTATGTTGTATTATAATATGTATTTACAAATTGAGTCATGTCAGAGAGGAAGGGAAATCTTACATAATTTTTTCATATTTACTATTTTACATAAATATTACTCAATAGGAAAATAGTGTGAAGATATCTGTACCAAATTGCTGTGGCGAAGCTGAGCTTAGGAAAAGTGCATTGTAAATATTATCACAACAACATATTATCAGATTCTATTTTACACAGGGAAAGCTATTTTGGAAGTAGAAAGCATTATCTCTGAGCCCTGTTATAAACGACTTTCCCATTATCACTAAAGCCGCTAAAATACATTTACAGTCATGGTTATAAAATGTCATTTTGTTACAAACTTTTAATCGATAATTTTGTTCTAGGTTTGTTGAGTTTTGTTGTTGTTTGTTTTGTTTTTTAATAAGACAAAAAAGGAAGTGTAAGACTTTCTATTCCTCTTACACACACACACACACACACACACACACACACACACACGCACGCACGCACGCACACATGCAGCACACAGTCCAGTACTGGGGACTGAACCTAGGGCTTCCCCCATGCTAAGGAATTGCTTTGCTGAGCTTACTATTCTCAGCCTTATTTTTAAGTTTTATTTGGAGAATAAGTCTCACTAGGTCATCTAGGCTGTCTTGACTCACTATGTAGTGCAGGCAGTCCTTAAAGTTTGATCCTCCTGTCTCAGCCTCCAGTCTAGATGTGAATATAGACATGTGCCACCATGCCCTGCTGTCCTACAATGCCATTCCACTGTCGTATTAATTAACTGGAATTAGCTTCAGATTCCTCAGGGTGAGCGCTTAGTCCCCTAAGCTTTTCCTCACCTCAGACCACAGATGCAAATTTCCAGGCCTCTGGTTATCAATACTTCCCAGTGCCTTGGCTACAAAGCATTCCTACTTCCCGACTAAGGGCCTTGGGTATTTGTAGGAAACACCTACAGAACTAAACTTGTTGTTATTGGTGTATGCTATTGTTATTGGTTATTATCAGAAAGAACTGAATGTAAGATGCATAAAATAAAGTGTTGGGAAGGGGTGCTGGCACTTTCCGAGCTTTATTCCTGTTGCGAAGTGTCCTCCAGAGAAGACCACTCAGACATGGGTTCAAGCCAACAGAAAGTCTTTATCAGGTGGCTGGCGACTACACTGGTTGTTCTGGTGCAGTCCTCAGCCTTTTTCAGTGTGAACTTTTAAGCCCAAAATTCACATCCTGGGCTGACACACCCCAGTTAGCAAGAGCAGTTAGCCAGAACTGCAGAAGGCAAAAAGCAAGGTTTGTATATTTAGGGACCTTCCCAGAAATATGAACTTGGATGAATTAGGTCTTTGTTCTGATTTGGCAGTTGGTGCTGCCTATGTGTTGGGTTCCAAGGCCTGAATGGTACCTCCATCGTGGAGTCAGTTATGCGAAGGTCTGGGGGCTTGTAACAATACTCATTCTTGACACGCCCCAGTCCCAGCACCTCAGTGTGTACACCAGCCGAGAAGCTCTCTGAACCTTTTTTGTTTAGGAGGGTGCGTGTGTGTTCACCTAACTTATATAATTAGCATATGAAATAGTGGCTTTCATTATGACATTTGCATACATGCATATCAATGTACTCTGGTCACATCTACCCTCATCACCCTCTATTGTCCTTCCTCCGCTCTCACCACTTCCTTTTTTTCCCCAAATAGTTCCTCCTCTGCTTTCATGTCATATAAACTTTTAAATCATACACACACACGTGGTGGTATTATGTTCCCCAAAATATTGTGCACCCTAATAAACTTACCTGGGGTCAGAGACAGAACAGCCACTAGATACAAAGGCTAGAAAATGGTGGCACTCACACCTTTAATCCTAGCACTCCAGAGGTAGAAATCCCTCTGGATCTCTGTGAGTTCAAGGCCACATTGGAAATGGCCAGGCATGGTGACTCATGCCTTTAATCCCAGGGAGTGGTGGTAGAAAGCAGAAAGGTAGATAAGGCTTTGAGGACCAGAAACTAGAAGCATTTGGCTGGTTAAGCTTTCAGGTTTCTAGCAGCACAGTTCAGCTGAGAGCCATTTGGATATGAGGACACAGAGGCTTCCAGTCTGAGAAAACAAGACCAGCTGAGAAGTTGACCAGGTGAGGTTAGCTGTGGCTTGTTCTGTCTCTCTGACCATCCAGCATTTCACCCCAATAACTGGCCCCGGGTTTGATTTTATTAATAAGACTCTCTAAGATTCCTGCAAAACACACACTCACACACTCATACACACACATACACACACACACACACAACACACACACACACACACACACACACACACTTCCGTCCACATATCGAAGTTTACTCATCTTATCCATCTCCAGGAGTACTGAGGGAGAGGAGAAGGCAGAGTGGATGTAACTATACAGCAGTGGCATGAGGACCCATTTGGGGTGATGCACTATTGCCCCTCACTGGCTGTGGTACTCATGTGGTTCTGTGCACATGTTAAGTTGACATAGAACTCTGCAGTCTTTAGCCCAATGTCAGTTTTCTCTTTTGGTTGATAGTCTGTAGTTACCTAACAGGAAAGTATTGGAGGAAAGTGACTGAAGGTTACACCAGACCTCTCTATCAGTTTTATAGTTTCCCTGAATTTATAATTATTCCAAAATAAAAACTTAAAGGGAGAAGAAATGTGCCCTCCTTGCAGAGCATTCTATCATTGGGAAAAAAATTTCTAAAAGTTTTTCCAGGAATAATGACGCTGAACTTTCCAGGCTAGAAGCATCTCTCTTTTCTGACCAAGTTATTTAAATACAGACGATTGCTGTTTGCTGTTTATTCTTTCTTTCGATTGATAGCAGAATAAATGGTGCTGTAAATGTTATACTTAACATGTCTTAGGCACTAATTTACAATTGCTGGTGGCCAGCAAAGTATCAAAGACACCAAAATTATGATTTAATCTAGAAAATCCACCAACCTCATTTAGCACACTGCAGCAGCCCTCATGACCTTAGGAAGATGCACTTTCACCAGAACTGTCCACAGAGGGACAAAATGCAACTCATTTCCCACTTTCTTCTTTCCGAAAGGAGGATTCATGAATATAAATTTGCTCCAATTTGATATCTTAACAGCTTGTAGAACACAGACTTTGGAAACTCTTTGCTTAAATAATTGAGCCATTGATTGTTTCAGGAGCATGAATTAAGCCCTCCAATTTAACTTTATTTAAAACTGAAAATTATAATACAAAGGAGATTTACAGATAACTTTCCATTGTCTTCCTTCAAATTACCTCCTCCCACAAGTCTTTCTCTTTGCAGAGAAGTATTTATTAAACGACTAGACTCCGCCACTCTTTAATTGCTAATAGGAACACTTCCAGATTTGCCTCCCATTCAACCTCTGCGACTCGATAACAAAATGGAAATTCCTGTAAGAAATAAGAGTGCTTTGGACTCCTCAGTGGCATGCTGGTTTTTAAGTGAGCTGGGGAAGAATCTTAGAGACGGATGTCTTTTGGGCAGCACCGGTTCAGATCCTTTGTCTGTACTTTCACTTTTCAGCATGTTTAAGGATTCCAGAGGTGCGTGTGAGGGTTGATGGTGCAAGAATAGGTTTTGAAGCAACCTGGGGCTGTTTAGTGGTCTCTAGGTAACGTGCGCATATTAACATCCCCTCCTACACTGTAGAAACATGAGTGTTCTCAGAACACAACAAGGCTGCCTCAAGGGACCGTCATATAGTATGCCACATACATACTATCCTTTTCAATATTCCAGCCTTTCTGGCTTGTGAGATACCTTGCTTTGAGGTAGAGACTATGAGCCAACCATAGCAGACGTGGGATCGATGCTCACAGCACACTGGCAGAAAGAATCTATTCATCTGGCAAATGACTCATGAACACAAATCCATGACAAGAAATCTAGCGGGAAAGGCTGATAAGCAGCAAGCTGGAGAATGACAAAACTGAGAAGAGAAGCTGTGCATCTTGTTTGAGGTGCCCAAGCTGCAGTTAGAAGGTAGTCTGGCTTCAGAAGCCATGGTTTTAAAGCTAGAAGGCAGCCGTCATGGCAGAACAATATTGGGTCCCTAGAGTAAATGCATGAGGGCTGTGTGAAAATTCATTCTCTCTCCAGCAAAAAGTCCACACTTTAGGGAATTTCCAGTCAGATTCATGTTCTCCAAGAACAAGACTGTGGTGATATATTGTGTACCCTAAAATAAAATTTGGCTGAAGATCAGAGAACAGAACAAGCCACTAGACTAAACATAGAGGCCGGGCAGTGGTGGCATACACCTTTAATCCTAGCACTCAGGAGGCAGAGATCCGTCTTTATCTCTGTGAGTTCAAAGCCACCCTGGACTACATGAGATTGACTCAGTCTAGGAGAGAAAACAGAGCCAGGCTGTGGTGGCACAGACCTTTAATCCCAGGAAGTGATGGCTGGGTAAAGAAAGTTATATAAGGCGTGAGGAGACAGAAACTAAAGGCTTTTCGGCAGGAGCATCCCTTTCAGCTAGAGGCTTTTTCGAATGAAGCCTTTTGGGTGAGGACTCAGAGGATTTCAGTCAGAGGATTTGTGGAATTGGTGAGGTGAGATGTGACAGTGGCTTGTTCCTTTGACTCTCTGATCTTTCAGCATTTACCACAATATCTGGGACCAGGTTTTTTAGTATAAGACCATTTAGCAATTCGTGCTACGGCCTTTCTGGAGAAAAGGAAACCCATCAAGGAAAAGTAATATGAAAACTGACCATGCATGTTTCATTTGTCAAATTCTGGCTTCTGGCATTGCTCACTAAGCTTACAAGAGGCTATCCAGAGCCTTTTCCCTTTCTTCTTTTTTTCTTTTTCACTAGTCTGCACTCGATTTCTATAGCAAAATACCTGTACTTTTATGAAGAAAAAAGGAAACAGCATTGTTTATCTCACATTTTTAAAATCCCAAAGTCTAAACAGCTTGGCTCCACCTTTAGCAAGACCCCAAGTGGCTGTGTCTATCACATTAGTGCAGATGGAATCATGGTTAGAACAGAGGTGAGAGGGAACATTTACATAATGAAACAAGGGCAATCATGAAGGGGCTGCAAAGTCTATTAATTCTTGCTTTGGGTAAACCCCCAAAGATCTAACCACCTCCCGTCAGACTCTTCATTTTACTTCTTCCCATTTCATATTTGTCAGCCAGCTCCCAATACATGTGCCTTTGAGTAACAGACTTTAACCACAGGCAGGACTCAAGGATGGCCAGACAACTGAGTAGAACACTAAACATGAGAGGCATCAAATTAAGCAAACAAAAGAAAGGAATTCAGACAGGACAAAGAAAATATAAGGAGTATAGAAAGCTTCAAAGGATGTGGCATCAGTACACTGAGGTAATAAAAGAGGCTGAAAATAATGTTTTAAAAGAAATGAAAAGAAAATCTGAACCAAAATAAACATCTGTGAAAGGAAAGCAAACATAAAAAAAAAACTTATAAGGAACATAGTAGATTGCAAGATATGGCAGTTACAAACTCAAGCTATAATCGCTGCTTTATGAAGTCAATAAAATTTGGGAAGATTGAGTAAATGAAATCCCCATAGATTATATTTACAAAATAAAAAAATAGTAACAAGGGAGAACTAATGACAGAAGGAATTAAGAAAAATCAGGAGTTTGTCTAAGAACAGATTCTAGAAGGAAAACCATGTTAAAGGGGGGAGAAGTTGTTGATTTATGGAATGTAAGAACTGGCGATAATGAGTCTTTAGAAATGATAAATCCTAAGAGACTGTCATTTCAGTTCTTTCTGGATTTTAGACTACTAGTAGAAAATGCCAAAGGTCTCCAGAAAAATAGAACAGAACAGAAAACACACAGACAGAGGAGAGAGAGACAGACAGACAGAGACAGAGACAGACAGAGAGGAGAAGGAGGAGGAGGAGGAGGAGGAGGGGGAGGAGGAGGAGGAGGTGGAGGGAGGGAGAAAAAAAAAAAAAAAAAAAAAAAAAAAAACTGAGAGAGAGAGAGAGAGAGAGAGAGAGAGAGAATTAGAATTTATGGAATTCCTGTGGAACAATACTAGATTCTAGAGTACAGTGAGCAAGGCCCCAATATTTGTAGAAATTATATTTTGCTTCAGAATTTCATGCACAGCTTTGAGAGTGTAGAGTAGTGTCTCTCAAAGGCACTCTTTTCAGGTGCATGGTACTTGGAGTGACAGTACTGGAAAGTTCTAAAACCGTAAAAATCTGGAGCACAGTAGAAAGAACTTGGGTCACTGGAATCAAGCTCTCAAAGGCTTCACTTTGCTTTCTGGCTGACAAAAAGCGAGCAGCTTCCTCCCCTACACCTTTCTACCACGATGTACTGGTGTGCTATAGGCTCAAAGGCAACAGGAAGAAGTGCCCACAGACTGAGACCCTTGAAGCCATGAGCCAAAATAAGCCTTTCTTTCTTATAGGGTGAATCTTCTGAGGTGTTAACTGTATAGCTGAACTAACTCAATATCCTGTTTACAAATCAAGGGAAGGTATGGTACAAAGTCATTCTCAGTCACACAAATTTCCTTTCAAATTCCTCCATAAGAAGTGACTCAGGAGTGTGGTCCTGAAACTGAGAACCTGGAATCTAGGTTGAAAGGAAAAGAGCTCTGGATTCAGACGACCTGAATTAGTAGAATGTTCCAGAGATTTCCATGGAAACAGAACAAAACTGATGAGTATTTTTACTGTGTTTGAAAATGAAAGTTATTGCTAATTGTGTGAAAATTTTCAAGGAACCACGGGCAGGGGAAAGAATTGCAATAGTATATGGGAAAAATGAACCTGGTAGAACTTCCTTATAACAGGTTGTAAAAAAAAAAATCTAAGTTTACCACAGTATTCTGCTTGGCCCAACAAGGTACATTACAATGGTAATATAAACACTGTTAACTATTTTAACTAAAGATAGTGATTATGAAGGAACTACACATGTAAAAGGTATGTCTAGATGAGACTGAAAATTTTTTAATTAAAAATGATGGTGAGAAATAGACTTACAATTATTTTCAGCAATGAAGTTGAAAGTTGGAAATGGTTGCTTTGGGTACAATGTACAAATTAAGAGACTGGAAAATGCCTTCATTGCCCCATATTTACAAAACAACAGATAGGTATCCATTCAAAAATTTAGTTCATGAAAACAATTTCTCCCCAGGATATTACAGTTATCCTACTAATGTTGATAGTATCTGTTAATACTTGTGTTTTCATTCACAATATTGCTAGGAAGTTATCATGAATATCATGCCCATTTCACTTCAGTAACCTTGGTGGGCATCCTTGTTATATTATTTATGCATGCATTATTGTGTTGTATTTCCAGGGAAGCTTTGAAAGAAAAGATACTGCCCAGTTAGGTTCTTCATTTTGGTAAAGATGAACCACTTCTAAAAACACTGACACACACCGATGCTACAAATCATGTTGTGTACAAATAACAGTAATGCCATTTGTATCCTACAATTTTTGTCATGTGGTGTTGTTGCATGAGCTAATGCTCTCTGGAGAAAATGATTAGCCATGGTGGAAATAAAGGGTTTGATGATATTATTCCTGAATTTGATGGAATATTTATTTGTTGTTCTGTCCTCTGAGTATATGGGGGCTGCAGATGTTCCATTTGGTTTTCTTTGTTTTATGAGGAAAAAGCCCTTTTATTCTATGCAGCATTTTAATTAAGAATAAATTTTAAGTTGAATTTAAGACTTTTACACTGAAACAAATATTTTCCTTGCTCAATATACACATTTTTGCCATTCAAGTACATATTAAATGATTTTTAGATTATTATTAATTTTAGACTACTATTTTATAATTGGGATTCATATTACTATAAATTTATAATTTTTTTAAATTCCTGTGTGTGTTTGTATGTGTGTCTATGTGGCAGGGTATGTGCATGTGAGTGCAGTTGTCTGCAAAGGCCAGAAAAGAGTGATGGATCCCTAGAGCTTTAATTATAAGTGGTTGTTAGCTTCTTTACCTGGGTTCAGGAAACCAAACCCAGGTCCTGTGGAAAAGTAGTATGAGTTCTTAACTGCTGAACCATCTTTCCAGCTCAAAATTTATGAAATTCTAAAAGGCAGAATCTGAACGGTGAGTTTGTCAAGTGTACTATACAATGATCCTCTACAGGTTTTCAGTTTTTCTTACCTGTTGAATACAAGAGACCATCTGCGTAATTAACTCAAGGGTTTCTGTTAAATAAACAAAACACTCTCCCTTAAGCACGATAGTGAAGAAACACTTAGCTTAGAGCCATGGGCTGTATTTGAAGCTCAATTCCTTTCAGACTGTTGAGGCAGACTGTTTTGTTTTCCTTCTCAGGGGCACCGCGATTGCTGGCATCGTGTTTGGAATCGTGTTCATCATGGGGGTCATTGCGGGAATCGCCATATGTGTCTGCATGTGCGTGAAGAATAACCGGGGGACCCGGGTCGGTGTCCTCAGAACAGCCCACATCAATGCCATCTCCTCTTATCCTAGTAAGCAACAAGGCTCACTTTTGAAGGACCAAACGGGCTTCTTAAGCTCTACTCCTTCAAGAAGTATTAAGACTCTCACTGAAATAATCTCAAATTTTCCAGAGTATCCCCAAATAAGTATAGATTGAAGCTCTAGCCTTGAACAGAGATCTTGGTAAAAAAGAAACAATTCATCTTATCTTTAAATATAGTCATACTCTCAACGGCTGTGTTATTAACTGCAATTGCCAGTCAGCCAAAATTAAGATAAATAGAAAATTCACAGCCACTGTGTCTATTTATTGCCAATGAGTTCTGACAAGTAATTATGGAGAAAATGTGCCATCTGTCTCAATAAACTGCTGTCTAAGGCAGTAGGTACACATGTCTCTAGGAAAAGTATCGAAAAGAGTTTTTGGAGTCCTCATTAAACAAAAAGTACAGCTTCTACATAATACAATTCTCAACAAAGAGCGAAGATGATATATTAATAACTTCACAAATACATGTTGAGAATCTTCTAGAAGTTCTACCTATAAATATATTGAGTGCATGAGATTCTACACACAAAGCCCTTCATCTTGAGTTAGAGAATCAGATTAGTGTTTTCTATGTCACTTTGTGTATGTACCATACAAAAAGTGAGCAATTTCATGAACTCACAGCAACTGCAGTTATCTGTTCAAATTCTGACTTGGATGACTAGATTATCTTCAGGCTCCTTCCCTTACCAGGGAGCAATTGGGAGTTGATAGATAGGGAGAACCATTCTTCTCTGAGGATGTTGACACTTTTAGGTTTCCCATATCCATATACATATGGGCAGTACGAGTTTAGTAGATGTGGCTGTTTGAATGAAAATGGCTCCAATAGGCTCATAAGGAGTGGCACTATTAGGACCTGTGGCCTTGTAAGCAGGCGTGGCCTTGTTGGAGGAAGTGTGTCACTGGGGTTGGGCTTTGAGGTTTCAGATGCTCAAGCCAAGCCCATTATAACTCACTCTTGCTCTAGCTCTCTCATATCTACAATGAAAACCTTCCTCTTAACCATACCATGGAACAGTTATGTCATCAGTTTATACAGGGATGTCTCATCTAACCACCCTGCATTGTGTGATGAAGTAGAGAAACGGGTACAATTTTCTTTAACTTTTACTTTAAAGTGGATCCAGAAAATAGAGATGATGCTAGATTTTTTTTCCCATAGATAACTGTAGTTCATGATATCTTATACTTTGCTAAATAAATACACTTACATAAAATAAAGAGGAGGAAGCTGGTAAGCGTAGAGGGCAGGGGCATTATGAAAGATCAGAGTCTTGGCTGGAGAAATGGCTTTCTGTGTGAAGACCTTGAGGAGCTGAGTTTAATCGCTTCAACTCAAATAAAGTTGGAAGGAGAGAACCGACTCCACAGAGTTGTCCTCTGACCTCCATGTGTACGCCAGAGCCCACGCATGCTCAAATACACACCATATACACACAATGATGTGTTTAATTTTTAGAATTCAGAATCTGAGCATTAGAGAGCGGGATCCCATATACAAGTAGAGTGGTGTACTTTCTCTGTCTTAGAGGTAGTGGATTTGGTAGACAGATATGAGAATATTTTCTTCAGTCTGGTCTTATTTCCTCGGTGAAATAAGAACCCAGTCTTTTGCTGAGAACAAAGAGGGTTAAGGATATGTTTGAAGTGAAAGAAAGTGAGGAAAGCATGAAGCCCATTTCAGGAAGTGGGATGTGTGAAATGCCTAGCATAATGCATGCTTTCTAAGCAACACATCTAAGAAAAGGTCACTGTTTTAAAGTGAGATCAGTCTGCATGGCTGTTTTCTTGTCTAGCCACGGCAAGCTCCTACATACAGATAGAGGATAGTTTAAATGTTGGACTTAATCAGAGCCTGGGTGCTGCCAGGCAGTCATGTTGCTAGAGTTGATACATTCAGAGCCTGTGCCCTGGCAGCCCTAACAGCTATGCTCAGCCGTCAGACCTCAATGGGCCAATTAAACAGACAATAATGAAAAGACAAAACAAGGATATCTATTCATTGTGACCACACTGGGAAGAGGAAAAAAATAAAGGGAGCCAAGGATCTCTCCCATTCACCATCAGTTCATCCTTAGGCATCTGACATGAGGCCTAGATTTAAATAGAGAGAAGAAGTACACAGAGCTTAGCAGTCCTGACCACAGTGTGGACTCATCCATCATGGAGCCATTCTTGTTTGGGCTCTAGTCTCTCCTACAAGGTGGTATAACTAACGACTTGTCAACATTATGTGAAATCTCTTTCCAGGAGACAAGTTCCTCCTCTGGCTGAGATCAAGCTTCAGCCTTGTGCTCTCAGTGAGAGGTTCCTAGGGGAAATTCCAATTCCTAGGGGCCCATGTCTTGACCCCCCCCCCCCCCCCATACCTGAGGAGACTCACACATGTCTCTCTCTAGTCATTCCTCCCACCATGGTTACCATAGGGACAGAAGGATATAAAAGCATGGACAACAGATGCAAAGGAGTCATTTGAGTAATGGTTCATAAATACCAGCTGATAAAGCACAGGCAGACAGAAGAGAGGTGACAGAAATTTAAATTGTTTTCTTTAATTTGCCCTCAATAGGTTGGAAATCAACATAAGTTCCCAGCTTAGTGGAATGAGTAGTCCAGAAGACAATAAAAAGCAGAAATCATATTTTAAAATAAAGATTTACAAAACATTACTATAATTGCTAATGACAGGGGGAAGAGAAGGATAATTAAAAGCATAAATGTCATAGTTACATAGACGTTTTAGTGGCCAGGAATGGTAGCAGATGTTGAGGAAGTTCAATAACTATGGACCCTACGCTAAGGCCTCAGTGAACACATACTTGGGACAGGGCGGGTTACAGATATCTATAAGATATGGAAATAGACAGAGGTACAAAGTGTTAGAATCCCATGGCTTGTGTGGTACAAACGAGCTCAAATGTTTAGAAAGAAAATAGGATGATAGTTTGAAAAACAGCTTTAACATCACAAGCATCTGTATGTTCTGGCCCTGCATGTTGTAGGATGAGGAGAAAAATAATGATTCTAGTTTGATAGTGCGGCAGAGGAAGCTATCTTTTGAGAGAAAAATCAGATTTTAAAAAATAGATTATTATTATTATTACTTTATTATTATTATTGTGAGTATTTGTGTGATAGTTGTGGGTGTTTGTGTCTCAGATCACATGTGGAGACCAGAGGACAGCTCTGTGCAATTGATTCTCTCCATCCAGCTTTTTGTGGGTTCTGAGGCTCAAACTCAGTTGCCAGGCTTGTGGGGCCATCACTTTTATTGCCTTGAGCCATCTTGTCCATGCAAAAATCAAATTTTTAATTAGAGACAAACATGAAGTTATTGTTCACATTCATCCACTTCAGCTAATAGTCTTATATTCCCTTACTTAAATTCCTCTTCCTTCCCCAAACTCAAAACTCCTCTGAGCGTGCAGCAAATACCTTCTCAACAGCTCATATTTCTGTGAGAAGTAGACACTGTTAGGGCTGTGAGGAGATGGCGGTTGATAAAGGGTCAGCCGCTCGAGCAGGAAGGCCTGAGTTGAATCTCCAGCAGCCAGGTAAAAAGCCAGGTGTGGTGGCACATGTTTGTGACCCCAGGCTAAGCTCCCAAGGGCTTGCTGGCCAGCTAGCCTAGCCCAGTCAATGGTGAACTCTAGGTCCTAGTGACAGAGTCTGTCTCAGCGATTGAGGAAGATACTTTTGGTTGATCTACACACACATGCATGCACACACACCGCAAAACAGGCACAGAAAAGAATGTTCTCCTTCCTTAGCTGAAGGGATGAAGAACCAGAAGGCACCTAGGACTTTGCTATGCCCGGCTTTGTTTTCCACTGAGCACACAGCAAAGTGGGTTGGGGGAACTTGGGAAATTGGGCAGACTAGGTATGCAAAGCCCTCCTGCATTATGAGTCTAAAATGAAGGACGTGCTAGGAGATTGTCCTTCTCGTGGTGACAGGAGGATGCAGGACATGAGCTGACATGTGCTGATGGTATCTGAGAGGAAGGGGAACAAAGGTTCCAATATGTTCAGCATCCGTATTTGTGTGGTGTGTCAGAGGGTGGGCCAGTGGGAATCCGGCCAGCCACTCAGAAGTCTTTGTGAAAACTTGCTGCTCTGGGTGGGGCTCAGGAGGACGGAGTAGGGGAGTGTTGAGTTGTAGCAACAGTACTAAAAATTGTGTGTAAAACCAAGTTTACACAAGTACATAAATTACATACATACGACACCACACATTCACACACATACATACATACAAACACACACGTGTGTGTACACACACACACACACAGAGAGAGAGAAAATGATTCACTAGTCCTACCAGATACTAAATCCATTAAAATCAATAACAATTATGATAAGCTGCTTCTGGTACAAACAGGTATACCTGGTCCACAGGGATAGAGCAAGTAGATTCTCTAGCAAAAACATAACCTGAGAATGGTGAGGACTATTTAATAAGTCACATTTAGATATTCAACTTAGCCAAGATTAAAATCTTAGAAGAAAAGTAAACTTTACAACGTCTACCAAATGTAAAACTGTGACCCATACCTCGATAATCCTAGCATTCAGAAGGGAACTGAGCCAGGAGGATCAGAGCTAGTCTGGGCTACATTATAAGTCTCTGTCAGCCTACACTTCATAGAAATAGCCTGTCTCAAAAAAAAAGTGTATAATTATATAAAATAAGCAGTGTAAACTCCAAATAAAATGGTTGTGAATCAGATATGTGAAAATAAGACTGGTTTTATACTTTCAAATCACAGAGCAATAAAGGTGAAAAAATACATTTTGTTACATACAACTTTAAACTTTGGAATGTCCAAAATTATGTAGTAAAATAACAACCTTGTTATTATTGTTTTGCTGTTTGTTCGGTTTTGGAGAGAGAGCCTCACTAAGTATTCTTGAGCCCCGGGAACTCCCTGTGTAGACCAGGTTGGGCTCAAATTTACAGAGATCTGTCTGCCTCTGTCTTCCCAGTGCTGGGATTAAAGGCATGCGCCACCACACTCAGGTGACAAATTATTCTTAAAATTAAAATGTGTAATTTATAGGCTTGTTACTTTAATTATTCTTAACTCTCAGAGCCCAATTTATAAGTTACCGGACTGAAACAAGAGTGAATAAATACATAATTTACCCTGTTTGAATTTCAAGCACCAAAACAGAATACGGGTGTTGTAAATTCCAGCCTTGACCAAAGAAATGATGGGGTTAAATAGCTGTTCTCTCATGGAATTTCTAATACCAAATGACAGCCTGTCTGTGCCATGTCAGTGTCTGTAGAGGATTCCACAATTCTTTTGTAAGTAGATTCACTGTGGCATGCATTTGCAAATAATAACACTTTAAGTACTGTTTAAGCCAGAAGATTTCTAGAATTTTATGCCAAAGAAATCATTCAGAATAATAAGTCTCCTGTGAAAAGGTGTTTGTCAGTCATCTATAAATAATGATGTTAATCTCAGAGTAGGGAAGTGTAAAGTGGAATAATACATACCCAGTAACAAAACATCAGGGAGAATACACAGCAATGTAAGAAGTCCTATGATACGAACTGGCAAAGATGGTGCATTTTATGTGACTGCAAAAGGCATAAATGCACCAGAGGTATCGGTGTGACGCCTCATTAACAGACCGAGGTGACAATATTCAGGATGATATTCTTCTGTGTCCATATTTTCTGCACCTTTTGAAATATTGCTTGAGTGTGTTGAAAACACTGCACTTCTTCACCGAAACTCATATCTTCCTTCAGTATCTATTTTCTTATTTCTCTATTTATTCAGTCAGTCAGTCATTTTTGAGACAGGGTTTAGCTGCATAGACCAAGCTGACCTGGAACTCAGTTTATATCTCAAGCTGGCCTCAAAATCAAGATCCTCCTGCCTCCACCTCCCAAATGTTGGGATTACAGTATGTGAACCATTGTAGTCAACATCTGTTTTTTAATATTATAGACACCTGTATCTGACATTAAAGATGAATAGCATATTTATACTACTTAGATCAGACAACTGGAATGCAAGAGCTTCAAAGGTCCCATCTCTAGAAAGGCATCCACTCCTCCTCCAGAAATCATATGCCCAACTGAAAAGAACAAAACCCATTAGGATTAATTAGGAATTAATAAACTGATACCGTCTTCCTTATGAGGAAGAATACCTACTTCCTTATGAAACCTTACTCTCATGAAGCAAGATAACACAGTCCACTATCCACTATTTCAGTAACATCCTCCAGTGCCTGTATTACAAAAGATGCACCACTTTCATGATTAACAGGACTCAAAGCAGCAGTCTCCAGCTTCCTTGTCATTTCACCAGAGTTCAAAGGTTCTGTGATTGAAAGAGCATGGCTTCATAGCAGAGAGGGCCGTGTTCAACACACAGCAGCAAGAACCGTAAGGATTCCCACCAAACTGTCCACGAGCAGTGCTACGCCATGACAGAGTAGAGCATACCTGCACTGTCACAGATGCATAAACACACACCATGGGCTTGTGACCAAGGAGGAGGTAGAGGCAGTCTGTGGACTAAGTCAATCTGTGTTCCTCATGCCAGAGGCGGGAGAAACTTCAGCATAATAACAAGGTGGAACCACCGTTTACAAGAACCAGTGTGACAGGCAGCCCGCTGGGACCTGCTAGTTTATGGAAAGGCTGTCGGGCCTCCTTTCTTTGTATGCATGAAACATTTTGCAAACCTTTGTATCAGCCCTTTGATATTTAACAGAGCCAGGAAATGGGCACAAAATCCAGAGGGAATGTGTATGCACTCCACAGGAATGACTCCATTTTGTTGCAGAAGGACAGTGAGGTGGGTCTGAAGGAAGGTTAAAGAAGCTGTGAGCATCTCTGCTGATGTCTTCCCTTAGCCTGGTTGCCTGACTGATGAAAGATCCTGGTCTCCCCAGTGCCCTAGGGAGTGTTTCATCGTCAGAGCAGGGCTCTGTGGGGACACGTCCCTCACTTAGGTGGATCCTTATTCCTCTTTTCTCTGGTTACTTAATTCTCTTTTCTCACTTCCTCTGTCTATGGGGAGGTCAGTAAAGGACTCCAAACGTCAGGGTCTTTATAAAGAGAGGCACACCAGAGGGATCCAGGAGAAGCATTGCTTCTATGTTCGTAGTGGTTGAGGCCCCCTGTGTGCACATGTGCTTGTTAGCAGTTGAGGCCGCCTGTGTGCCTATTTATCAGAATGCTGTTAGGTCCTTGGGGGAAGAGCAGTTGGCTGAGATGCTAGCTATTCTCCGCTGTCATTGCAATGCCAAAAGCTTGGTGATTTAGTCGCACGATTGTGACATGAGCCTTGAGATCCATGCTACATGCATGGTGACCAGTTAAAGCCTGTCACTTCACACGTAGGATCTGGATCCTGAGGATGGTTTTATTTTTGGCTTATCATCATGAAGACATGGATCCATTTCAGCTCCCAGGTGCCTCTCTTCCTCCCCTGGAGGCAGGATCGGGATCCCTACAGAATAAGTATCCAGGAGAAGTCAATATCAAGGATAGTAAATGTGATTATCCAAGGCACTGACATATATTACAGTAAACAAAATTAAGACAGGTTTTCAAATAAGATTTAGAAAAGGAAATACCTCCTCTCCATTCCCAAACGTGTTTATCCTGCAAGTTCCAGGGGCCCTTGTGCTAACTGCTCAATACTTTGATCTCTCCTTTCACTCTTAGCCCTTCCTGCGTTCCCAGTGCCCTACACTCAGCCACTTGGTGTCTGATGACTATTCCCTCCTCGCTGTCATGACTGTCTTCTCATTCCCCTTTTGTACTGTTCCATCGCCTCACATTTCTGCAGTCTGCCACTGGTGTGCTCTCTGCTGAGAGGGTAGTTTCACCAAAGCACATTCACTAATCTGTTTCTCTAAGTACCGCAACGATACTTCCACGTCAATGTTTACTACAACACTAATCACAGTAATAGTTATGAAACAAACCAGGGCCCAGCAGCACAGAGGTGGACAGAATGTGGTCCCTGTGCAGTAGAAATGCGTTGAGTCACAAAGGAGAATGAGGTTACGTTGTTTGTGAGGAAATAGTGCAGCAGCAGAACATCCCACTAAGGGAATCAGCCCGTCTCAGAAAGACATTGTGGCTCCCATTTGTGCTTCCTAGATTTTATACAGAAACCTAATGTCATGTGTGACGACGTGAAAGCAGAAATCAAACAAGAAGCAGGAGAATAATGGTGGGGTGGGAGGAAGGGGGTGGAGCCTATGGGAAGGACATGTTCAGTGGACAATGTGTATTTGTATGAAAATGTCCTTTTATAAACAGTATTGTGTTCAGTGAATATGTACAAGGAATAATTTTAAAGGAGTAAATGTTGTAATTTCTTCCCTAAGAATGCCACATCGCTTACTCTACCCATGACATCAAGTCCAGCATGATGATCCTGAACCCAGTTCCTCAGCCTCCTTTTCCATGTCTCCCTTTCTCCATTTTCTGCTGAAATGCACATACTCTCCTGCTTCTGTGCTTTCAGCCAAACTTGAATTACCCTCTGCTTCTTCACTCTCTACCCCTTCAACATCCTATTTCCAAGGGCCTTCTGTAAGCCCCAACTCCAAATGCCCTCATCTAATACTGCCTTACAGAGAGCACACCTGTTCAGTCATACTTGTCCACATTCTAAACAAATACTAATAGTTTTGGAAGCGGAAAAAAAAATTCCCTTCTCAAAGTAGCTCGCACAGTGGTTTAAAACAGTAACTGATATATTTACTAAACGCCTGATATTTTTCCCTTTTCTTTTCAGTGACACCACCACCCTACACTTATGACCACGAGATGGAATATTGTGCAGACTTGCCTCCACCGTACTCTCCAACCCCACAAGCTTCAGCCCAGCGCTCCCCACCTCCTCCTTATCCTGGAAATTCAAGGAAACATTCCTCCTCCCACAACAGAATATGTGCCAATTAGCAATTTTACCCAGAACGAAATGCCTTAATTTAGAAACATGCAAAAAATGATTGTCTACTGGTTAAGGATGGATAATATCTCAGTCAGAATGTCCATGTGGAGACCAAGATTCCTACCCTGCTCGGAGCCGACCTTAGATGGAGAATTATGCTTGGTTCTCTGAAGTCACATAGTAAGGGATCTACTGATCCACTCAAGCACAGTCAGATTAAAGCAATCCACTTGGCAGGCCATCTGGTATTGATGCTGCTTTAGGAAATTTCAATATTGAACCTGGAATAAAGAAGAACAGAGGATAGTCTGGTCGACATCAGGAAACAGGTGTGTTCCATATAGCTTTAGGAGAACTAGAATTGTTCATTATTTCATTTGTCCGCAAGTATGTATTCGGTGCCTTAGAATCTATTCTGTGCCTGGCACCATTGGAGGTCATGGATGGAAGGAACCAGAAGGGAACTTTGGTTTGCGCACAGGCATACCTCATCTTGTTGCACTTTGTCCTTTTGCATTTTTCAAGTGTTGTGTTTTGTTTTGTTTTGTTTTGATAAAATGAAGGTTTGTGGTAACCTTGCACCAAGCAGTATCATTCACCCAGCAGTAGGAACTCACTTCTTATCTTTGTATCACATTTTGGTAATTCTCACAAAATTTCACATGTTTTCATTGTTGTTATTATTGTGTCTGCTGTGGCCATCTGTAATCAGTTACAGTTGATACTGTTAGAGTAGTCTTCTATTTTGTTTTGAACTCTGTCCCTATAAGATAGTGAGCTTAGTACGTTGATAAATACTGTGTGTGCTGTGTCTGTTACACTGGAAAGCTCCTCCCCCTCCCTTTTCTGGGAACAGTATTGAAATTAGGCCAATTAATAAGCCAACAATGACCTCTAACTTTTGAAACTAAAAGAAGAATAATATATCTCTTGCTTTAAACTCAAAGCTGGAAATAATTCATCTTGGTGAGAAAGGCTTGTTCAAATCTAGGATAGGCTGAAAGGCTGGCCTCTATACCAGTTTATACACTAATGGGGATTACTTAAAGGATTACTAAAAAGGTCTCTCTCCCCGAGCACATGAAAAGAAAGAGAAAGGTGACGCATTGTTTATAAGGAGGACTCTTTAGTGGTCTGGGTAGCAGATCAAAGTAGCCAACTTCCCTTAAATCATAAAGCTTAATCCAGAGCTACAAAGGCTGGCAGAGGTAAAAATACTGTAAGAGATTTGAAGGTAGCAGAGATCAGTTCCTGAAGTTAAGGAAAGGTGCTGCCTCTGCAACATCGAAGTAAAGGCACAGGTGTATAGGCCTCTGCCCGTTCTCCCAAAGACCTAGTTAGGATCACATACAAAGATGGCTGCAGCAAACCAGAGTCTAGATGTAAATGAAAGATCCGACTGTTAGATTCATGCCCTTTAGAACTTCCACAGCCAGAGAAAAGAAGACATCCTAACTCCAAAGCCTCAAAAGACAGCCTGGCTTTCTTGTTCGTGTCTACAACATAAATGATGAACTCAGATGAAGCCGATATTCAATGTTCATTTACTAGCTAAAAATCCTAGCACTCTTAAGAATATACTAAATCTGCTCTGTCTAAAGTCTATAAATAGAACAACCAAGCCAATTTTCAATGTAGTTTAATGAATATTTTAAGCCAAGTGTTGGGACCTATTGCTCAGGGGAAAACAAGGTTTCTTTCAAAATTATACTGTTCATTGACAATGCACTGATCATCCAAGAGCTCAGATGGAGAAGTATGAAGAGACAAAGATGGTTTTATATTTACTCAGGTCCCAAACCTACTCCGTGTCCAATAGATTATGAGTAACTTCAATTTTCAAGCCTTACTATTTAATAACTGCCTTGTATAAGATCATAGCTGACACAGAAATGGGGTCTTCTGGAGGCTTGACAAAAAAAGTCAGAGGCATCCTGGAAAGAACTCACCATTGCTAAAGCTATTAAAATCATCCATGATTCCTGCAAAGAGGTCAGGATATCAGTATTAACATTCATCTAGAAGAAGTTGATTTCAACCCTCATGCATAATTTTGGCAGTTTTAAGGCTTTGGTGGAGGAAGTACCTGCAGATATGGTAGAACCACAAAGGAATTAGAATTAGAGATGAAACTTGAAGATGTAACTCAGTTACACCTCATGATATCGCTACCAGATGAACAATTGCTTCTTATGAGTGAGCAATGAAGAGTGGTTTCTTCGGATGAAATACCCTCCTGGAGAAAGGTGCTGTGAGCCGAGATGAGGTGATAATCAAGGGTTTATTTTTAAGTTATTTGGTAAGTTAGCAGCAGGATCAGAGATGACTACAAATTTGAAGGAAGATGCGTTGTTCATTAAAAGCCACCAAATAGCATCATATGCTGCAGAGAAGCCTATTGTGAAGAGAACTTTCAACTCATACAGCAGGCTTCACTGTCCTTTTAAGGAACAAGCAGCCACCCAGCTTCAGCAACCACTAGCCTAATCACTGAGCAACTCTCAATCCATCACCACCAAAAAGATTTGGACCTGCTGAAAGCTCAGGTGCTAGTCGCCATTTTTTAGCAATAAAATATTTTTAATACTGGTGTGTATATTGCTTTGAAGACACTTAACAAACTGTAGTACAGTATAAACATAACTTTCATGTGCACTGGAAAACCAAAAAGTATTCCTGTGATTCTCTTGTGAAATTTGCCTTACAAGAAAGAAGCAGCTTCACTGGGGACATGGAAGAAGTATTAATGATATAGGCAGAAGATCAAACCCATGCCATCTCTAAGATAGACCTGTGAAAACAAAATAACAATTGCAGCATTATTGTTGACTAGATAGCTTTGTGAAGATCCCTGCCATAAAGATTCCAAACAAAATCTGGCTATGTAGTAAAGAAATATTCTAGAAAGGATATCTAAAATGAATAGCAGATCATTCCTTTTAGCTTCAATTTTTTTGCTTATGTTTTAGGTGGGTATGAAGCAACCAGTTGTATCTCCAGCAATGAAAACAGTAGATGAATTTTATTCATTAATTTGATTATTTAAACAAAATCAAAGATACTCAACAGATTCTGGTAGCTAAGGTCTCCTTAGTTATTACTAACCTCACCTAAAAACCACGTGGCTTTAGTCACTGGTGTGATGAACATTGTTCCAACTGTGGAATAAAAGGTGAGAAACCAGATATTCCCAAAGATTTTATATCAGTAATAAAATGCCAGAATTTGACCATATGCAATAGACTTTTTTTAAAGGGGGAAATAAAATTTGATTTCTTTCTATAGATATACATATACTCAAATGTAATAGCCAATTTTTTACATTTTATAAACTTTAAATAATCTATTCTTTTAGAGAAGTTATATAATTAATGGAAAAAGTAAGGAAGGAAGCATTGTCTTTTACCCAAGTACAGATTTTTATGAAGTGTAAAAGCAGTCAATAAATAATTCAAATGTGCCATAGTCTACTACAAGTGACCTTAACATTTATATTTTTATGTGGGTCCTTTTGTGTGCTTTTAAACTGTTTGCTGAACACTGGGAATAGATGATGAGACCTTTAGGTCACTTTAAAAGGGAACCTAAAACATTCAAACCAATATCATAATTATGATTTGGTGATATTCCAAAATGACACTAAGAAATTTGATAAATAACCAAAAGAAATATCTTACGGTATAAGTTATAGAATCTGTGCTTGTAGTTGGGAAACTTAATACGAGTGAGCAGTGGCTTTTATTATATCAAATATCTACATTAGAAATGTGTTGATCTGACTGAACATGGTCTACAGTAAGGTTTTAAGGCTAGATTTGTTTTGAATGACTTGCTTGGCTTAGGCGAGGATAATCTTAGGAAGATGTGAAGCCTTCAGGGGTTCCTGGCTGTTCTAGTGAGAGGCTCCCTGCCTTGTATGAAGTATTAGCAGAGTGTTAACAGTACACAGGCTTTAATTTATTTTTCTTCTGCAAATGTGATTAGTCTCTACTGCTCTACAGCTATAATTCACAACGCCAACGTCTCTGGGATTTGAGAATGCTGTTTGCAAATGCACTACATGTTCCTAAGGAAAAATGGAGAGGCAAGTCTGTTGAAATGGAATACTCATCTTTGCACTAATGTAGATCCACCATGTGCCTCCTATGTTCTTTAAATATTACCTGACCATTTCTGTCTGCACCATCTCCCTTTGAGTTGTATATGGCTTCCTCTAAGGTATAGCATAAACATATACATTTACAAATAGATGAAGGATTTTACTGTTTTTATGTAGTGTCATAATAACAAATGAATATATCATAGATGTTTAAAGTTCACTGATGTATATTGGACGAAAACAATATTTGATGTAAAATTTTGGATTATGGTTATTTAAAAACTAACATTTGCTATGGCTAAATTGTTTATAATAAGCAATAAAATTTTAAAAAACTTATTGTAACCAGAATCGCATTTTAACTGTCTTATGTCATTACTCTTCTGTTCTATTTCTGCTGACTTAGCCTTTTTTCTCGGCACAAGAAATAGGTCTGGAGCCACACTGACTTTGTAATCCCATCTCTCACCTGATTTGAGGAAGGCTATTTTATCTCTGATAGCTAAATTTCTGCTCTATGAAATATGAATGATATAATGGGCCTCAATGGGTTTTCTGAAAACTGGATGAATATATGCAAAATTTATAGTTTGGAGCCTGAGACTTGGAAATTATCTATCC
Organism: Peromyscus attwateri; assembly: GCA_902168425.1. NCBI lineage: Eukaryota > Metazoa > Chordata > Mammalia > Rodentia > Cricetidae > Peromyscus > Peromyscus attwateri. The sequence goes on from CABHPP010147419.1 coordinate 54,224, forward strand.
ATAAGAGCCCACATTAAATTTTAAAAATATGCAATAAAATAACAGCCTCTGGACCTCTACATTTAGGTTTAAATGAATTGAAATTAATTGAGTAAAAAAATTATTCAGTCTCACTAACCCCATTTCAAGTGATGCATAGCCTTGTGTCTTAGTTTGCGTTCTATTGCTGTGAAGAGACACCATGACCATGGCATCTCTTATAAAGGAAAACATTTAATTGGGGCTGGCTTACAGCTTCAGAGGTTTAGTCCATTATCATCGTGATGAGAAACATGGCAGCATGTAGGCAGGCATGGCACTGGAGAAAGAGCTTGCAGTTCTACTTCTTGATCCACAGGCAGCAGGGAATAAACTGACTTGAGCTTCTGAAACCTCAAAGCCTACTCCCACAGTGACACACTTCCTCCACCAAGGGCAAACTACCTAATAGTGCTATTCCCTATGGGCCAAGCATTCAAACACATGAGTCTATGAGGGCCATACCTCTTCAAACCACCATACCTTGTATGGCCAGTGTCTGTCATTTTATATAATGGTGCACTAAAAAGATCTGTGAAAACTGTGAGGTAACAAGGAGACTCTAAAGAATTCAGTCATCTCCAACTGTAGAGTTTGTTAACTTTGTCAGTTAATTGTAATGTCCTTCAATATTGTAGGAATGAAGTATCGTGATACTAAACAGGCTGTACAGTGCAGAGGCCCCATGAGCAATGATGCCCTCTCAGCTCCTTCCAAGAATGGAGATGTGAAAGCTATTGCAAGAGTTAATGAGCTAATGGCCAGAGATAGACCATGAGTGTCATGTTGGAGCTGGTCAGACAACCTCAGTATCTTCTCAGAGTCAAATCAGTTCTGCAAATGTGAGCCCAGCTCTAGACACCACAAGAGTATTCAGGGCCAGCCTCATCTTTTTAAGGTGCATCACTACATTATTCCTTCTGTTTTCTATAATCTGCTAGTCTCCATCAAACAAAAACAACACACAACACACATCTACACTACTCCAATCTTGTCTTTGTCTAGCAAAGCCCATTTTGACAAATCTCGGTTGTAGATGATGTAGGTCTAGCAACCAGGAGACGATATCAGTATCAAAGTGTGAAGTGCTGGATGCTATTATTTCTCTTTGTTTTTAAATTTTGTTGCATGTATTCCATGTATTCATTGTTCATGATATTTTGTTGTTCTGGGTTTTTTTTGTTTTTTGTTTTTTGTTTTTTTTTTAGTTTCATGAAAATAACCTAACACTAGATTCTAAAGTCACAGATTTTCTTGCTAATCACCACAGAAGTGTCAAAGGACTTCCAGATCTTCGACTGCAAGTGATCAGACTGCATTTTCATGATGGTCAATTCCACTGTGTAAGGTTTCATTTCAAGCTGTCAGGATCTCCAAGAACAGAAAGTGACCTACGTGACAAAAAAGATCCTCAGGCAGCCTGCTGTCTACCCTCGCCAAGCCTGCCACCACCCCTTATCTCCGCCTCATATTGAGAAATGAGCCCAGCTTAAGAGTGAAGACACTATGATTTCTGTTTCAGTCTCAGCCATGTTTTAACTATATGTTCTGAGCCGTGTGTGTGTGTGTGTGTGTGTGTGTGTGTGTGTGTGTGTGTGTGATGTATATATCATCACTGTCTTTCAAAACATAATCAACATCACTCTTGCCAGGTTGTTGCAATTAATATAAGCAGGACATGAAAGACACCTGTCCCACAGACATTTTCTAGGTTGGTGACTCACATAGACATTCGTGTCTATACAGATTCACTTTCCAATTTTGTGCTCCACCCAAAGCCATGCTGTTCCTATAATCAATGATATAATTATCTGTGGCTGTGTGACAAAACACCCCAAAACTGAGTGGCATGAAACACCATATCTCCGTTTCAATTGGGTCTTCCAGCATGGCTCTCCCAAACTGCAGCATATCAATATACAGCTAAAGAAGTCTGCTTCAAGCTCTCTCCCAGGCAGAGTTATTGACAAGAATCAGTTCCTTGAAGGCATTCGGATTAAGGACCTCCTCTGTACATTGGCTATTGGCTAGAGGCCGCGTTCTCTTTCTTACCATTTGGCCCTCCCCACAGAGCAAGCCTATGAGAAGCTCCAAGGGGAAGCAAGCACAGAGCACCAGCAGGATGGGAATCACAGGGTTTTGAAACTTCAGCTACCTTGGACATGAAAGCCCACTATTTCTACTATAGCTATTGCTTAGAATCAAGGTAATGGGTTCAGTCCACATAAAATGAGAGGAATTGCACCAGGGCACAAAAAGAAATAGGTGGAAAGGGGTGCCAGGGGTCATCTTGGTACTCTTTCCCACAAGCCAGGTATTTTATCACATTCACCTATGGCTGCTATTTGGACTTCAGATGATATAGAAAATAAATGTTTCCTTCCAACAAGAACATAGTAACTCAGCAGCTAAAGGATCCCAGGGCTGTGTCCAACTATAATCTAATTGTTTTTATTGAAGTGACAATAGTAGAAAGAATCTGGCACCTACCAAAGGCCATGTAACTAAAGAACGCATTCTTACGCAGTATTGAAAGAGACGCACAAGGTTTATGTTCCTCATAAATTTCATCTACACTCTGCACCTTGCACTTAGCAGAGGAAGAAGCACACCACATACCACTCACTGCACACCTCTACAGACAAGTCTCAGCCCAGTCCCAAATCCCAACCTTTTGTTTTCAATTCATTCCAAGATGCTTATGTAATCTTCACTGAGAAATCTCCCAGACAAGTTTCCAGATGAATGTTCATGGATCAAGCTGCTCCTTAGCCTAACCCTGAATACCATCAGTAAAAACAGAAGCAATAAGTTGTGGAAAAGCTTGAGGCCACACAAATGTGGTAGGAATCTCTGCCTTCTCTGGAGCCCAGAGAGCCATCAATGCAGCTTACAAATCTGGTTGTTCTGCTAGGCTTCTCCCTGTCTAAGCCATGATGAGTGACTTCTGGGTGTGGAGGAACATCATTTTCTCACATGCATTTGGCTGCGGGTGGTAAATGAATGAGAGATCTGTTTCCATGTCTCCATGGCCTGAAACGTGGACATTTTAATTTTCTCTGACTAAAATCCAGAGACATAAAACAAGATGAGATGATTCCCCCTTCTGTACCTTCTCATAAATCACGTTCTGATGACCACTTTGGAAGCAGATCGGAATTCATGAACATGCTTTAGAAAACAACCCCTCTGAGCCCTTCACTACCATGTGAACACGGAACATTCATTTCCTTACCTGCTGACCTTGGGGATAGATAATTCTCTTGCTTATTCTGTGGAAACGTCTACATTCCTCCAGATGTAACAACAGAGCCCAAACTGTGAGAAGACTTTAGTAGTTTTTCCAGTCAGAATTCACTGTGTCCCTCCTCTGCCCACTTCTGTACCCATTTTGTATTCTTCATCATCAGGATGATCTGTCTGTCTCCCCTTTGACATGCAAACTCTTTGAAAGCAAAACCTTGGACATTGTCACAGCAGGGTGATAATATCTGGCCAGCAAAACATTTGACACTTTAAAACGTTAAGATTGAGTTGGGGCGAGAGCTCAGTTACTAATCTACTTGCTCTGCAAGCATGAGGACCCTAGTTCAAACCTCATCACTGACATAAAAGAGAAAACCAGACACGAAAGCACAGGTACCAGCGCTGGGGGACCAGAGGCAGGCAGATCTCTGGAGCTCACTGGTCAGCCTGCATGACCCAAGTTCCATGTAAAAAGGAATGATCCTATCTTCAAAAACAATGTGGACAGCTCATGAGAAATGACACCTGAGATTGTCCTCTAGCCTCCCCATACAAGCAAACTCATGTGCATTCACCCTGTACACACTTGGGCACCCACACACGTGACCCCGTATATACAAACACACAAAAATTGAGACTTAGTTGGGGTGAACTAATAAATGAGCAAATGTAATATTCTACATGGTGTCCAGAATCTGAGATGTGGATCAAAGAAATGGACCAGTGCTGGAGTTTAGTAGTCTCTAGCTGATGATACATATCTATCCAGACACAAGTGAATTGTGGTGCTAAATACAATGTACATCAGTCCATGAAAATGAAGGTACTCATCTTAACTGACTCCTTTAAAGGAAATAAAACAACATGCCAGCTTGGGAGAGTCACTTGTCTAATTCTTTAAATTGAAATCGAGTTTCTCACATTTTATATAAGGAGAATTGCTTTGTGGTCACATTTCCATAGGATGGATTCTGATGTCACTCGGACTTTAGCTACGGTGTACAAGCGACTCACTCTAGAGCATTTGTACTGAAATGAGACACCAAGATTTACTCATTTCCATTCTTCAGAGTATATTGAAAAAGACTGAATATTCTGAAAAGAAACAAAATCAGTTAAAACAGGATGGAAATGAGGAGCAAACGGCAAGCAGCTTTTGTGCTATTATTGAGTGTATGGAGAGCCAATAGTGTATTAATTCACATTAAAAATCGCAGAAACACTCTTGTAAAATGATTCTCAGTAGACTCAGCCTTACAAAAGTCACACTACATAACAATAAAAATATCTGTGTGTGCATGTGGGCACAGGTAATGCCAAGTACTATTCTAACACACTTCACATTCAAATTACATTTGACCCTGCTCAACTCTGTGTGGTAGGGACTGTGAACGTCCTCGAAGTTTTCACAGTTAAAAACTGTACTATGTGACATTACAGTTAAAAAGAAAAAGCATTTCTTCTAGTAAGAATAAAATTCTTTCAGTAAGAATAAATAAAAATAAAGAATACATCCAGATTTGCTCCTGTGAAACTTTGCCTCTGGCAGAGTCTTGGACTTGGTAGAGAGGCTTGAATTCCAAGTGAATTCCTGCACATGTTCGGACAGTCTTCATGACTCATATCCTTCCATTTGTTCATCCACTGCAATTCTCCCTTTTGCTACACTGATTCTAGTTTTTATGACAATATGGTCAAGACAAGAGATTGATCAAACTCATGTCTGAAACATCATCTGGGCCCAGCACCCACCTTTAATAGATCATCCCGCAGGTTACCTGATACCTGAATATTAGATACCACAATGAACTTTCCATTCTGCATGTCCTAAAATCTTAGTTATCTATGGCCAACCATGATCCAAATATAATAAATGGAAAATTCCAGAAATAAACAATGCATCAGTTTTGTGTTGTATACTCTTCTGAGAACCATGATGAAAACTCATCCACCTTGCTACATCCTACTCTGGCCATGAATACTTCCTACGTCCTGCAGACCTACTCTGTATGCTGCTCGCCCACTGGTCATTTAATAACAGGTTATTGACTGATGTAGTAAAGCAGTGCTTGTGTTGAAATAACCTCTATTTTAATTAATGATGGTCCAAGATACAAGGGGAGTGTGGCTTCTAATTGAGATATGTCCAAGACAAACTTAAAATGCTTCTTTTAAGTGAAAAACTAAAAGTACAATTAGATATTCTGAGAGACTGCATTCATATAACTCTTATTCCAATATTTTATTATAATGATTCTGTCTTATTATTATTGGTGTTAACTGCTTACTGTGTCTATATTATAGATTAAACTTTATCATAAGTATGTATACATGTATGTATATATTTATGTATGTATAGGTAAAAACAGAGACTACATAATTTAGTGTTATCTGTACTTTCAGGCATCTACTGAATGACAGGTCTACTTTGTCCAAATACTCCTGTGAAATTTGTAGTTGGCATTTGTAGAAGTTCAAGATCATTACAGAATAATAAAAGAAATACATGTCTATGTATATACATAGATATATACCAAATAATTGGAAAGAACTTTAAGATGAAAGTAATAGTTAGCTTCCATATAATTTTACACAAACAGCAGAGTTCAAAATCCCTCAACTGTGGCAGGAGGTAGAATATGAGAACAAAGGAACAAGGGAAGAGGAGAAGACACAATCCACTTTTACAAGAAGCCCATTCTTGGGACAATAACCTTAACACATTCTCTGAAGCCAAGACCAAGGCTTGACTCCTCTTTCTACTCCATATCTTATTTACTTTGTGTTTTACAAAGACATAGTATTTAGTGTGCAAGAAACATCATCTCATTTGGTCATAAAATAACCTGTATTCCATGGGTGAGAAAACTGACTCATGGAGCATTCACTGTATCAGAGCAGCTGAGGGAGCAATGCGGTATAAAGTGCTTGCTCTAAGTAGAAGGTGAAAGAATGTGTTATTTTGATAGAGACAGGCCCAATCAGAAAGCTTCTATCATAATGTTAAAATTCCATGCTATCATTAGCCAGTGTTGAAGTTGAGAGACTTCTCTACATAATTCTTGGTTCTGGTTGTGACTGCCACCCTCTTTCAAAACTAAGGACTTCCCTGCATCTGTTCCCTGTATAGTGTCTTCTTGACCTGACTGGGGAGGTGAAGAAAAGATAAACACATGGAAAATATAGGTTTGGGTGGACTGGGCCCTCTAATGGAGAAACATAGCACCCCCAGAAACTCAGCATGTTTATTATTAGAGTTGAACAGGGATGCAGGGTTACTGCATGTAGCTGAACAAGGAGGCAGTTATTACATACAGATAAACATGGAGGCAGGGTTTATGGTATATGACTAAACAAGGAGACAGGTTTAGCTAATCCTAGAAGAAGCAGTCTCTCTAGGCGTACAAAGCAGTCTTCAGGCCATACACATCTGGGGAGAAAGCTGTGGTGGGCAATTTCTGCACATGCTATCAACACCTGCACATGGACCAGAGGAAAGCTTTGCAATCCCTCAGAATTGCACCCAGGAGGAAAGGCTTTGCCATTTTCCTGTGGGTCTAAGGCTAGGATCCTTGACATGGCTATGCCCATGTCAGCGTCACACATTCATTCAGAACTTCATTCACTCAGGACTTTCTCCACTCCCTACAGTCCATACACTGGCATCTTTTCTCGTCCTTTAGAAGTCTTTTTCTGCACTCCATCTGAATAGGTCTCTAACAACTCCTTTGTGCTCCTTTCTATGTGCTGCCCAAAGACATAGACATTTAACCAAATATGCATCATTTACTTGTTTTTAATCCTGTATTCTTTCTCCACTGGACTTTAAATTCCACGAGAGTAGAGTGAGGGCATGCCTGCTGAATGCATAACTCCCAGGACCCAATACAGGCACTCAAATAAAACAGAATATGCTGAACTAATTATCTAATATGTCTTACAGAACTACAATACAGGCTCTAATAAAAGCAAAGTTGGATTTACGCTCAAACTTCTTCAATTAAAAGTCTCCATCACAGCTGGAGAAATGGCTCAGTGGGTGAAGCATTTGCTGTGTACCTGGGAAGATCTGAGTTTGAATGCCCCAGACCCAGGCTGAACTAGGTGTGGTCTCATGCATCTGTAATCTCCTGTGCTTTTGTAGAGAGAAGGGAAGCCTAGCATGTGCAGCTGGGAGCAAGAAAGCCTGTTTCAAACAAGGTAAAAGGCGAGGACGGACACTGGAGGTTGTCTTTTGATCTTTCCATGCACATTTCCATGTGCATGCTCATACTCATACCCAAATGCATACAAGCACTCATACTCAAAGTGTTTATCACAAAAAAATCTCTCCCTCCCCCTACTCTTCTCCATGCTGCCTTTCATCTGGGCATAGCTCACAGAGAGGGACTGACCAGCCTATAACAACCACAGGTATTCAGAACCCTGTGGTAGACCTTGAATGGATATATTACCTAGAGAAATACTGCTGATACTTACTAAACCATGAAACACAACCCTACCCAGGTACCAAGAGATAGGGGGCTCATTTTCATTAATATTTGCTTCCTGAAGGTACCATAAAGGAGACCTAAAAAATTAATATGTAATTCCTAAGACATCATTACTTTAGGAATGATACCCAAGTGTAATGACCTTCACATATGCCGTTAGTAATGATGTGTTTCTCTGGCTGTGGTGATCTGAAGATCAAATGAGTACTGAGAAAGGTTTAAGCTCTGCTCCTTCTTCAAGCTTCAGGGATTGGTGGTTAAGCAGTGAAAATACCCCAGTGGTACATTGGCCTCTCTTGCTACAGTTTTACTGTGATGACTATGTTTCACCCAAGTCATGGCTCCATGCCACTGCCTCCCAGGGAAATATGCAGATCCTCTGGTCAAATCAGGGTCTATTTTTTTTTCTAATAGCAACCTACATTCTACTCCAGGAGAAGCTACATTTTTGTTGGTGAGAAGCAAATTTGTGGGGTGTTTACCCACCAACCCCACAGTTCCCCAGAGTTTTTCTTGAGTGCAAGCAGCAGGAAATACTAGATAGAAGGATTTAGATTGTGGAGATAAACAGATAGAAAATACAGGGTAGCCTTGAGAGGGCTTAGAACATATTCCAAGGAGCCCTGACTGTCTCTGCCCCAGGGTATTTATAGAAACGCCAAGGGGTGGAGCAAAAGACCTCCCCACCAGCACAGCCAAGTACAGACCATCTCAGACACCTGCACTCAGGCCCATAGTCCAATCACCCTCTCTATGCAGACCTGCTAGGTAAAGCCACGAAGAACCTGAAAACAGGCTCACACATAAATTGTAGTATGTGGATACCTAAGCTGCTGGAGTATGAATAGCTGACACTGGGCAGAATATTTTGGGATCTTGATTTGTTAAGAGAAATTCCAACCCAGCAGTGCTGTTTCCTGACACCAGATCTGATGTATACCTTTAGGAACGAACTTAAGTGACTTAGGCCCTGTAACTGTAAGACAGAATTAAAATTAAAATGTTAAAAACCACAGTTCTATTTACATTAGGAAGAAAAATAAATAAATTTAGTAAGATAAATCATTTGGTAAAATGACATCTCTGGGAATAAACTTAAAAATAAAATGGATGGAGTCCACACAAGATAATGGCTTCTTCCCAGAAAATTTACAAAAAGTAAGCCTGGTACCTCTGCAGATACCCTACTCAGGCTTGCGTCATTCACTTCATTTGGATGATGATTCCATTAAAAGATTTTAGCCCAGAACCTATTTGGTACTAGGCCTTAAGACTAAAGTTATAGCAAAGAAGAAAATGGCCATGGTGCCCCAACTCACAGAAATAGAACAATCCGCATGAACTCCACACAAAATAATCACCAAAAAGTTAGTTCAAGTTGTTTAGGTAGTGCTACAAAGAACTGTCAATCTAAAATGGAACCTGAAAGGTCATCAAGTCTCAAACCATGATCTCCAAGGCATGAGTGGTAACAACCCGGGGTAGGGGAGGCATTAGTAGTTTCACAGCAGTCTTGGGAAATCCATCCTCAATGTGGCAATGTTGACGCTAAGAAGTGACACCCTAACCTGAGAGCTGGGACCTGGCAGAAAGGAAAAAGGCTTCTTGGAGCACTATTCTAATAAGAGACAAATGCTAGTCTCACAGAAGGAAGCTTCACAAGGATGGGTTGTTACAAAGTGTGGTGCTCCAAACATAGAATACTCTGCAGGCAGCTAGCTCTTCTGTCTCTTCTTTTCCATCCTGTGATTCAACCAAGAGGTGATTTCATATTGTTTAGACAGTTCAGCTGCCAGAATATGAGCCAAATAAACTTCATTTCCTTATTAACTACCCAACCTTAAATATTTTGTTATAGAACAGAAAATGTACTAATACAAGGGCATCATGGATGAAAATAATGGTGTATGCTGTGTACATACATGCTTGGCAGGACCCTGGAGGCAAAACAGAGTTTTATATTTGCTTTAGCTAAAGTTCATTTAACACCATGTTCTAAACCTGACAGTTTTCCACTTTTTATTGTTTTACTATGATCAAATAATGACAGTTTCTTGCTGTGGGATGTTCTGTATGGCAAATGTGTTGCTAATAAAACACTGATTGGCCAGTGGCTAGGCAGGAAGTATAGGCAGGACTAACAGAGAGAATAAAAAGAACAGGAAGGCGGAGGGAGTCACTGCCAGCCACCTCCAGGACAAGCAGCATGTAAAGATGCCGGTAAGCCACGAGCCATGTGGCAAGGCATAGATTTATAGAAATGGATTAATTTAAGATATAAGGACAGTTAGCAAGAAGCCTGCCACGGCCATACAGTTTGTAAGCAATATAAGTCTCTGTGTTTACTGGGTTGGGTCTGAGCGGCTGTGGGACTGGCAGGTGAAAGAGATTTATCCTGACTGTGGGCCAGGCAGGAAAACTCAAGCTACAGTTTCTTATTTATTCTTGTTTATTTAGTTGTTGATTATAAAGCTATAATTTACTTGTTGATTGTCTGGGTGGGTGGTTGCTTACTTATAACAAGGGCTCATCTACTTTACAGTTTATGAAAAACTTTATAAAGACTGAAACCAGACAAGCAAGATATCTCACTGGGTGACAATGCTTGCTCTCGGGTCTGATCCTGATGAGCTGGTTAAGTTTGCTCTCCAGATCCCAGAGACTGCAGAAGAGAACTGACTTCCTAAAGTTGGCCTCTGACCTACCCACTGACAAGCCTTGGTACACACGTGCACACACACTACCAAATAAAAAAGTTGACCTACACTATCAGTTCAGCAACCAAAGAGGAGCTGCAAGTACTACATAGACCAATCTTTGTTAACATTCTTTGATTCATTCAAAAAGTTCTGACTGAGAGCCTTACGTGTGACAGTTGTGGCTGTGGACTTTGTGGATCTTCCAAAGAGTAAAAATCCTTAGTACTTCATTCTAATAGGAAGGATAATAGATAAAAGAAAAAATAGTACATCTGTTGTTAAAAAAAAAAATCACTGAGGGACAAAAAGCAGGAGTTGGAGGGAAGAGAGAGGGGCAGGAGTGATACAGATGGAGTGCTCACACGTGAAGTTCTCAAAAATAAAATGGGAAAAAATACACATATATACAAGAGATTCTGCTTTCTGGAGACACTATAATACACTGTCTGATCTTGCTATTTGATTCATAAAATGTGAGACTACTGTAAGTGCTCAGGGTTACTCCATTGACTACTCCCTGATAATTATTACAGGGCATCCACACATGAGATCAGCTCCACATGAAAACTGGCTTTGCCTTTTTGTCTTCATAGGGAAATCAAGGGAAGGTGTGAAGGGGAGAGAGATTCCATTCTAGGTACTCCTATGAAGAAATAACTGCAGGGGTTGATCTGTCTTTTGCCACTATATTTTCACAGGGGCTGCTCATGCCATAATAATAATAATAATAATAATAATAATAATAATAATAATAATGAAGTCAGTGTGTCATTGACCATCATTTGACCCAGATTCAGGCCCAGCCAAGATCTCATTTTACCGTAAGAGAGGGCCTTGGTCTGGCTAGAGTCACTTATTTCAGGGGTTAGCCATTAACCCAGTTTCTCAAAGCCATCTCACATCAAGTTCAGGACCAAGCTGTGCTTCACTTGGGCTTTGGCTTCTAAAAAAAAAGAAGAAGAAAAAGTAAAGAAAGAGGTTTCAAAAATAATCTTATCAGAAGGAATGCTGAAAAGTGAGGTCAGGGTTTTTCTTTGTTAGAGAATGTGATAAAAAAAAAAAAAATAATGCAGTTCCCTGAACACTGTCGCCTCTCGACATGAAAATCCAAAGGAAAACTCAACCTGAAGTTAGCTCCCTTCCAGGGTTGACGCCTCTTCTAAGACAGATGAATACAGTATGACTACCCAATAAGCACAACTTGATTCTCTCCTCACGTGGCAATGTCCTATTGTCTGTTCAACTGAGGAAATATCACCTGGGAAAACACTGATCGAATCATTGTTTAAGAACACTGTCACAGAACTCTGCAAGAGAATTAAATCAATTTAAGACTTCAGTTTGGGCAGTCTTCTTAATGCTAAAAAAAAAAAAAAAAAAAAAAAGATTTCCTGCCAATAAATATGTGTCTCTATGTGTCTCTAGAAGTGGGAGACAGATGTAGGCAGCATCTCTTAGAATGGCAACAATGCAGCTCTGTCTGTAGACCACAGAAGTGCAAAATGTGCATCTTCACCTCTATGGCTCCATTTAGAGGAGACAAACTACAAGAAACAGCAGGAAAAATATGCAAAGATATGCTCACAAGTACTGTAGTTCCAATGTTGAATGTAACGTTGAATCAGAGTAGTTACACACTGTGATGAACCATCCCATAAAACAGTCTACATCTATCACAACGGAGTTAGGTAAAAAACTATGTGATGTCCACACTGCACAAAACAAAACAAAAAGGGGAATTTACTGGGTTTCAACAGAAATTCTATCATTTGTATACAAAAGACAGGAGCATATGGATGCCATGTAAGCTCCCAAAGGAGGGAAGTAATCGATAGTCCTACCTAGTTGTGATGCCTATGATCAACAACAATGACCAGCATGGCAAGATAACACTCAGGCTGCAATTAGTGGCACTTACATCTTGGTAGTAACCAACAGCTGTCTAAATACACTTAAGCCTGACTCAACAGCAGGAAAAGAAGGCCTACCCAACTTTGCAGGGCTAGTGAAGACATGAATCTTGGAGAAGACTCTTCTTTTACCACTTTAATAAGCCAACATAATTCCTTACCATATTATACATGTTTTTCCTTATACCTACAGATAAGTATAACTCTCACCCTTCATCAAAGAAAGTTTTATTTGCAACAGATGGAGAACATTACAGAAAAACCACAACTGGCCAAAATGCAGAAAACTATTGACTATGGGATGTCTAGCTCCAACAGATAGAATATAACACTCCTGCATCTAAGGCTCAGGAAACATTGTAGAAGAGGGACAGAAAGATTGTAAGAGAGGACCAGAAAATGAGACTATGTTTCTCAGATACAAGAGGGAAGCTACACTCAGGATACCCGAACAACATGGCTACCTACATAAGACCTGACTAAATACAACATGATGCTAACAGGGAAGGTGGCAATCTCACAGGGTTCCACCCCTAAAGGTAGGAATGCCGTAGGCAACTAAGAGATATTTAGAACAGGAGAAAGAGTCTTCCTCAAGGAAGAGCCCCCTAATGGATTATCTAATACTAACTGGTCAGCCCAGAAATCATATACATATAAATAACACTAAATAGACTGAACAAGTTATGTTTATATACTTATGCAATATAACTCCAAGAAAAAGAGGCCATGAATTTGAGAAGGAGCAAGGGGGTGCATGGGAAGAGGTTGGAGGGAGGAAAAGGATACAGGAAAATAATGTACTTTTAGTTTCAAAAAAGAAAAGAAAAATTATTATGTTTAGACTACTGGAGGAAATGTCTTTATTACTTCTTTTTAAAAAATAATATTCTAGATTAAAAACAATCATTGGCATCTATAATTTAAAAAAATAGATCATTACAATTTTTTTTTACTCAAGTAGGTGTGGGTTTTTTTTATTTTTATGTACTTTAAATGGATATCTTTATTTGGAGGAGTTTCAGAGATGTGGAAAATAATGTGTAATTAATGTCTTAAACAAGAGTAGAATTTTTTCCGATTAAAACAAAACAGAGTTCCCCGAAATCAAGTGCTTAATAATCTTCTAAATAATAAGAACACAGGCTGACATCGCCGAGCTCCCAAGCACGTTTGTCAGTGTCTCTGAATACTTGGAGGAGCATGAGCAGTTTGTCAATGAGCCAGTTAGGGGTCATGAGGACTGACTCTGGGAACTGTCTGCTGCGACTGCTGTGCACTGTGACAAAGCTTTTGTTACCATCTCAGCTGGAGCTGGTTTGACATTGTTAGCTGGTGTAGTGATTTCTCTCTAGATAGTTTCCCATTGATTTTCAAAACAAGGTCTTCTAAAAAAAAAATATTTAAGAAAAAAAAAAAAAAAAAAAAAAAAGAACCTCAAGCCAGATATGCCTTGTCATGTATTGGGTGATAAAGAACTCGGTCATTTTAGAAGAAGGATGGCTGCTAGAACAGGGAAACAATTGCCAAATCACACCAAGCATTGTCTGCTCGAAGCACTCAACTGTGGACAGACTGTGGCAATGAGTCCAGTTGCTTCTGAGTTACCCTAGGTGGAGAAGATGTTTTAAAAAAAATGTAAGAAATTGTATTAGGGTACTTTAGAAACACAGAGCAGATAGTCCAAAGGGAGATTTGGTAGACTGGCTTGCACAGTAGGAGCTTCGTAGTCCAGCCAGAGCTGTCTACACATGGAACCTCACCTCACAGCTTCTCAGTCTGTGAAATGGATACCTCAGCAGCCCCAATCTAGTGCTGAAGGCCTGGAGGATTTCTGGAGGACCCCTGGACTTCAGTCCATGCTGGAAGGCTGAAGAATCTAGGTTCTGACGACAGCAAGGAATTGTAGCAGCAGCAATAAGAAAGCGATGGATGCACCAGTAAGGGCAAAGGTGAAGAGAAATCAGCACCACTTTTCTCTCACACATCTCTACCTGGGCCACAGACAGAAGGTCTGCCTGCTCTGGGGGAGGGTCCTTCACCCCCTCCCATTAATCCTTCCAGGATTAACTCACAGACCCACACAGAGACATTACTTGATTCAGAGCCGATGAAATTGGCAATCAAGATTAATCATAACAGAATTTAATCAATAAATATGAGTCAATAAAATTCAGCAAAAGATAAGGCCCTGTGCTTCATCCAAACTCTAGTCTTTGAGTTTCTGTGTCTTTGGGAGGTGGAAATGAGCTTGGACTGGAGCCAGGGGAACATACAAGAAGAATTTGGTGGCCTCAGAATAACATAAATTTGGTAAATTTATGTCCATATTTTAACAATGATAAGCCACTCATTCTCACTGCATACCTTTGGGTTTTGTAACTAGGGCTGTGGTTAGTTCTGGAAATGCCCTAATTCCTGTGTATGTATATTTCCTCAGGCTCGATTATATGCATGTGTTGTGCATTTCAAGATTTCTGAAAAATACTGTTGCTCACACTCCAGAGGGAGCTATTAGCTTCCAGTAGATAGGGGCAAGACTCCTGCTAAATATATTACAGCCCACACAATAATCATCTGACCCCAAATGTCAACAATCCCCTGTTGAGAAACACTGCCTTCAACACGGTATAGAAAAGCTGTAACAAGGACTTCTAATAATATTCCTTGTCTGGATTCACTGATATCTCAACACCAAATAAGGACTTCAATACAAAATGACAAAACATGAAATAACTTGGAAGCTACTAACACCTGTGTTCACCATAAACATTTTCTTGTTTTTTCTCACCAAAAACATTCTTATTATAGAATTTAGTATTTTTGCTCTTGGAAATGACTGATTATTAGATATTGTTTAGATATCTTTGCAAAAACTCTTTAAAAGAATTGTGAATTTAGACTTTCTTTTTATTTTTTATTTTACATATGGGTGCTTTGCCCATATGTATGTCTGTGTATCACATGCATGTCTAGTGCCTGTGGAGGCCAGAAAAGGGCACTGGATCCCCTGAAACTAGAGTTACACATGGTTGTAAGCCACCATGTGGGTGCTGGGAGTTGAACTTGGGTCCTCACTACAGAGACAACTGAACCAAGCTCAAAGGAACTCACGAACTTAAGACCGATAGCTGTAGAACCTTCATGGGACCGGACCAGACCCTCTGCATGTGGGAGACAGTTGTGTATCTGGGTCTGTTTGAGGGGCTCCTGGCAGTGTGATCAGGATCTATCCCCAGTTCATGAGCCGGCTTTTTGGATCCTATTACCTATGGTCTGACACCTTGCTCACCCCTGATAAAGTGGGGAGGGTCTTGGTCCTGCCTCAACCGAATGTAAGGCTTAGCTGTCCCCCCATGGAAGAACTTACCCTGTTGGAGGAGGGGATGAGAGGGGGAACTTTAGTTGGTATGTAAAATGAATAAAAAACTTTCTAAAAAGAAAAAAAATTACCCGGCCGGGCGGTGGTGGCACACGCCTTTAATCCCAGCACTCAGGAGGCAGAGGCAGGCGGATCTCTGTGAGTTCGAGGCCAGCCTGGTCTCCCAAGCGAGTTCCAGGAAAGGCGCAAAGCTACACAGAGAAACCCTGTCTCGAAAAAACCAAAAAAAAAAAAAAAAAAAGAAAAAGAAAAAAAAAAGAAAAAAATTAAAGCAAGCAAACAGGCCAACGAGACCAACAGCCTGATAGTGTCCCAGTCCCAGGGTCCCCTCATGCTGCACAGCTGTTCTTCCTTCTTTCCTTCTCTTAAGCTCCCTAGAATAAAATATTTCTTTCTAAATCTCAAAAAAAAAAAAAGAGTAACTAGTGCTCTTAACCTCTGAGCCATCTTTCTAGCTCCCAAGAATTATAAATTTAAAGAGAAAAAATATAGCATCTGTACCATCCAGTGTATAAACTTACTTAACAGTGAAGGTTAACAACAACTTGACTGTATCTAGAATCACTAAAGAGACAGGCCTCTATGCATTTTTGTGGTGGGTGTTCTATATGAAATTAATGAAGATGAGAAGACCCACACTAAGGGTAGGTTGCCCAATTCCTTGGTCTAGGATCTTAGACTGGATAAGAGAGGGGGATGAGGAGAGAGAGAGAGAGAGAGAAGGAAGGAAGGAAGGGAGGGAGGGAGGGAGGGAGGGAGGGAGGGAGGAAGGAAGGAAGGAAAAACAAAGAAAGAATGAAAGCTGAGTACGAGGATCTATCTTTTACTTGAACGTGATTTGTACAGAGTTCAGTGTGCTCCAAAAGTTAAGGTACCAACAACACATCCTAAATATCAGGAACAAGATACAGTCAGTCATGACCTTTGTATTACGAGATATGTAACCCAAAAGTGTAGCAAGGCTTTCTCTGTACTGTAGCTCCCAAATAATGACATAGAGACTTCTTAATAATTATGAAAGCTTGGTCTTTAGCTTAGATTGGCTCAGCGGGCTCTTATAGCTTAAACTGGCCCATTTATATTAATCTACATTTTGCCATGTGGCGTTCTCTTCCATTAGCACTTCCTGTTTCCTCTCCACGTCTGGCTGATGACTCTACTTTTCTTTTCCACAGAGTTCTCTCTGTCCCAGGAAGTCCCGCTTAACCTTTTCCTGCCTAGTTATTGGCCACTCAGCTCTTTATTAAACCAATCAGTGACACATCTTCACACAGTGTACAAATATCCCACAACACAAAAGAAACATCTTAAATTGAACATATTGCAAGTTGAAAATACATGTAATGTGATGAACTTCCAAATAACATTATCAGTTAGCAACACAGCACCCCATAGAATAATGATCATTCATACTTATGATTGTGAGGCTGACTCTATGTGATGGCTGACAGCCACTTCCCAGCATCATAAGAAAAAAATGTAACCACCTTTCACTAGCTCAGGAGATCAAAATTCAAAATCCTAATGGACATGGCTTCCACACCATTATAAAGTCAAAACTCATTAAGTCAAATCATTGTATGTTAGGAACAATTTGTAATGAATATTTTCAATTATTTTTGCTCCTGGAGCTTTTCAGTTTTCTCTGGAGATTTAGGACTACAGACATAATACCATCTATTAGCTAGCTCTCTGTAGAATGTAAATTAGCAAAACTCATCAAAGTTATATCTTTTACATAATAATGTAAGTGACAAAGTAAAGCATAAAACAGCAGACTTCGGTGTTAGCAAAATACTGAAAACTTCTGCCATACCCTTCAACTGCAAATGCCCACAGGATCTCATGACAATGTTCGTGTACTTCCTGCTACTAACATCTGAGCTTAAAACTGTCAAAATGGTCAGTTCTGTATTATTTATAACTGCCAGGAGAAACCAAGCCCCAAATTGAAAATGTTCAAGCTGAATCTCTTTGTAGAATTATATAGACATAGTAACATTTTTCTACATCTAAAAACCTAAGTAATTGCATTTTCCTGTCCCCCTCTTCAACTTTGTGGACTGTCCCTACTCATACCCATGTCCCATATGATGGACATCCCTTCTGCCCCTGTCCTGGCTTAACTTTTTAAGGGCAATTGCTGCTTCACAAAGACTCATTGCAGGCAAAGACTCACACTTTCTTTCCTCAGTGGTGCTGGTCACCTGTGATTTCATGGCATAAAGCTTCACTGTTGCTGAATTTTAGAGACTACATGTTAGCTATGTCAAGCCATGGAAGTGTTGACTAGAAACTTTTCTGGTGCCCTCAACATTTATTATACCCCAAAAAGGATGGAAAGGTGCCCATCACTGTTCTATTTCCATGTGAACAGCCCGGCAGCCTTGGGTTTTGAATACTTGATGTAATACCTACTGACACAACTTTGGACAGTTACTGAAACTTTATGGGGAAGGGCCTAGCTGGAAGAAATGTGTCACTGGAGGTGTGCCTTTCTTTGAATATTAAACCAGGTCTCTGGTTGGCTCTCTTTCTCTCTCTGCTTTCTGTCTTCAGCAATTTCCCCTACCGCATGTCCCAGCTATCATGATGATCTGCCCAAGCACAGAGGGCCAAACAAGTGCAGGCTGAAATCTCTGAAACTAGGGGACAAAACAAGCAATCCTCCACTCTCATGTTTTTCTCAGCTATTTGTCACAGTGATAAACAATGTAACTAAAACAGCTTTGTATCAGAATACCAAATTAACAATGATATTTTATACACACACACACACACACACACACACACACACACACACACACTGATATTGCTGGGGGATGTCTTTCTGTATGCTGTGAATATATGTTGCTCTGATTGGTTAATAAATAAAGCTGTGTTGTCCTATGGCAAGGGAGCTTAGAGGCAGGCAGAAATCCAAGAGAAAGACAGGAAGAGAGACAGGAAGAATCCAAGAGATAGACAGGAAGAGAGATAGGAAAAAGGCAGAGAGAGACACCAGCTGCCACCAAAGGAACAACATGCCAGCAGACTGGTAAAGCCACGGAACATGTGGCAAAACATAGATTAATAGAAACAGGTTCATTTAAGATGTAAGAGCTAGCTAGCAAGAAGCTTGCCATGGCCATAATTTGAAAATAAAATAAGCCTCTGTGTGTTTATTTGGGACCAAGCAGCTGCGGGACATGGGTGGAAGAGATTTGTCCCAACTGCAGCTGGGCGGGACACAGGAAAACTTGTGGCTACATGCAATTGTGTACAGAAGCTTTGGTCTGGAAAGCATACAATTATATCCACAAAAATCTGTCTGGTCACATCAGAGGAACAATTCTTCGTTTCATGTAGACTTCTTGAAAGAAAGGGAGTTGGAGAATAAAGACCCAATTTGCTTCAAGTGACATATCAAAGTATGAATACAAAACTCACAATGAGTCAACCTTATTACCTGGAATTATGTTTCCTGTTAGGCTTACATTCCTCTTCCTCTTCTTCTTAGTATTCTTCTTGTTCTGAATATCAAAAGCTTGAAGATGAGCTAGTACAAAAGCTTGAAGGCCTGTATCAACAAGACTAGCTGGATTATTCACTCTTTCGCATGTTCAGTCAGAATTCCAGAATGAAAGTCAGATCTATTGACTTGCTATTAAAGCAATGACTCAAATTTCCAGCACTCTTTACTCCATTCAGGCTGTAAATTACAAAGGACTTTTTCATTGGATTTTTTTTTTTTACTCCCCCAAACACACATTGCCTCAGAAGACATATGTTGTTGAAACAAGGTGGTTTCCCAGAATTTTCCTAACAATGTATCTTCCCCTTTTGCAATCTGTTCAATACAATATTACCCCAAATAAAAACAAGGTCTACATATTATATCCATCTTTATGCCAAGTATCAAATCACCATCAATTTAGAAATTTTATGTCACATCCATTTGTTAATTCATAGGTTGCTTAACTAGGTTTTCTTAGAATGTCAGAAGGTTGAAACTGAAGTTTTTCTTGGTCTTGACAGTTCTCTGGAGGTTTTGGGAAAGACTCTTGTCTGAGTGGTGGAAAGAGTGGGACAGAGGACCTTGTTGACTGCAAGCCCATAATCACACTCAGGTCCTAAGGACTGTTCTGTGGCCTTCACAAATGGCCCTTTATCTTCAAAGACAGAGATAACAGAAAATTCCTTCTTGGGCTTCACTTTCTGCTGACATCCTCTTCTGCTCTCAGCCAGAGAAACTCAAGGTTTCCAAGCGTTCATGGTTAGAATAGGCCTGCCTCGACAATCTCCTTAATGGTGACAGTCATGAGGACCATCTTAATATTCATCCCACCCCAGCTACTAAAGTCCACAGTGCCCCATCAATTGAGAAAGCATGGCTGCATTATCATATGAGTAGGTGTAGCTTTAATTTCAGTAAGCATAATTTTTAGGCCTTCCCTTTTACTTCTATAACCAAATTTACAACAATAACCCGGCCCATCTTTGGTTTTGAGTTATCAACTCTGTAATTTCTATGAGATGTCAATGTCATTTTTCCTTCCATTATGAGGAGGCACAGTAGAGAAGACTCCAGCATAGTTCAGACACAACAGTCAAGACCAAACCATGCTTCTTCTTCCCTGCTATATACGTAGCAGACTGGTTTTCTTCCTTGTATTGCTTTGTTTTATTAAGATAGAGAATGCTCATCTACTTAAAATCTACAGACAGATTGACATAGAACGACACAAGCTATGATGTTCTAGATGTAAGAAGAACACAGAAATTTTGGTCAGCTCTTGGTAAGTCAGCATGTCTGAGGTCTCCAGCAGTAAATGAGAGGATTTACCTCTGTGGAAGCTAGACCACTTCCTGGAACGATCCGCTTGCACCACAGAGCTCGCATTGCAGTAACTAGAAAAGTAGGGTCCAATGGCTCCAAAAGTCTGGGGACAGATCTGACAGGTGGTTGAGTGTGGCTGCCCCAGGGATGGGTACCACCTGAGCCTGAGCACTCCAGGGCTCAAGTGGGCAAAGGTGTATCCAGATGTGGGTGGGACCAGAGAACAGCTTGGCTGGGAAGGAAACAGAGAAATCTTCTGTCACTCTCCAGCCTCATGTTTAACTAGAGAACTACAGTTATTTAAGAGGCAGAATAAATCAAAAGGAAAATATGGAAAGGGCATACCCTCACCAAGTCTATAATAAGCACAGTGGCTTACTCTATTGAAAATTTCTCCTGTTTTAAACAAAAGCTGTAAGGTCTAAAAAAAAATCTATTTTATAAGAAGATTAATCAATGCAGTCTCAAATAGCCAGTTCACACTGTGAATTTCAATTTCTATTCACATAGCCTAACTTTACAACGAATTCTTACAGGACTCTCTTTGGGCTCACAACATGGCTGTAATATTGGATGCAACCTTAAATGATTTTCTTGGTGTTTTTGCAGTATCTTTCCAATGGTGGCATCATCCACAATTGTTTTCATTTTAAAACATGAGAAAACTGAGACTCAAAAGTGGCTTTGGTTTACCCTTCATGCACCATGACAGGATAAGAAAACAGTGCTTTTCAACCTGGGCCTTCCCACAGAAAGGTGCTGTGTATCCACGTCTGCTTTGAACCCAGGGTGTCTTATTCTTCTTTTGTTCTGGGTTTTTCTTATTAGATATGGATTTATTCTTAATAAGATTGAAAAAAATCAGTTTTGACTGGGAGCCACTTTTAAAGAAAAATAACAAAACTAGCTAATCAAACCCAGCAAAGAACCACCATACAGTTACCTACATCAAAAAGTATACCATCGCATGCCATCCTACATGCTTGACCTCAATATTTCATGGGAAGTATTGTCACCTTAGAAGAAGGATCATTAGCATTACCTCCCATCATTGCCTTGTGTGACAGTGTGTGTGTGTTCAGAGACTCCACTTTGTTTCATCCAATGAAATATTTTAAGTATAATATAATAAAAAATATTTTAAATATAATAATATTTTAAGTTTTTCCTTCATAATGAATATTGGAGTAGCTAATTTAGGGACTGATTCATCATCAAAATATAGTTGGCATTTTCTTTGGGCCACCAGCCAGCTCCCAAATAAAGACAGGGAGACTTATTAATTATGAATGCTCAGCCTTAGCTTAGGCTTGTCCCACTAGCTCTTTTAACTTAATTGAACCTGTTTCTATTTATCTACATTTTTCCCTGGGGCTTTTTCTTTCATTCTGTATGTCCTACTTTCCTGCTTCTTCTGTGTCTGGCTGGCTGGTCCTGGTGTCTCCCTGGTATCTCTTTTTCTTTCTTACTCCTAGCCTAAATTCCTCTTCCTACTTAATCTCCCTGCCTGGAAGTCCCACTTCTACCTCCTTCCTCACTATTGACTATTCAGCTTTTTATTAGACCAATAAGGTGCCTTAGGTAGGCAAGGTTTAAAAAAAAAAAAAAGAACACATCATTGCATAGTTAAACAAATATTCTGCAACATAAAACAATATTCTTATAAAGAAAATATTTTACTCTGTCTGAGAAAACAGTCCCCCAGTTCCCCAAATGAGTTTATTAACCACCTAAAATTTTAACTTCTCCTGAGCCAATTTTTAATTGCTTCTGACAAGAACATGCAAGGTCTTAAATGCAAGATATGAAGAAAATTTTTAGGCCAAACACTTATTAAGTAGCAGTAGCAATGAACTTCCCTTTCTTAGTATTCAATAAGTTTATGTTTACTGAAGCATAAGACTCTTCTAGTTATTTCCAATTATGTATTATAAGAGATATTCTACTAGTCATTTTAAAACTACTTAGAGATTTTTTTGTACTAAGGAGCATTTCCGTGATGGGGGAAATATTCTTTAGAATTGTGATAAATCATTTAGTTTTAAAACATCAATGTCCCTATCTATGACTTGATTGTAGTATGTGAGAATATGCTTTTAGTCTGTAATATATATTTTTCCTCAGTAGCAATTATTTTCTTTCTTTACCATTCCCCAAACTATATTTCCTGAGAATGTTCACACACACACACACACACACCATTCACTTTCTAAATAATCTGAGCATTGTGCTGAACAAGGAGATGAATAAATTCAAACACAAGAAAATTGTGATGTTATATAAACAAACCAAAAGTATACAGCAATAATATCCATTTAGCCTGTCATCTAGAAATTTTACAGATTCAAGTACCAAAGCATGATTCTTGCAGCCCTTAACCAACTACTGATTTATTATTGATCCAACCTCCCAGGAGCTAGTTGAGCTACCAGGGACCAGTCTACCAGCCCAATTTTTTGGAAGTGGAGAATCTTGGACGGTGACTTTTCTCCAGTACGCACCCAGAGCATTTTAAAAATGCAAACATATCTTACCTGTGGACTTGCTCAGAACATTTTTATCCTAGTAACTCTCTGTAGGAGACAATCCCTGAGAAGCTCCTCTGAGCATGTGCAGCATCCTAGACCTGACAATATATAGAATGAAAAACGGCAAGCTGACCCTGCAGTTGAAATCGATCTGTGCCTTTAAACTTTGCAGCTTGAAGGGCTGTTTGTCAGTCACACTGACTCTCCAGGTATGGCCTGCTCTCATAACAGGTTTCAGGTCACTGTGTAGTATCTTTTTTTCTTTTCTTCCTGTAGGGATACACATCCTGAACTTGACTTATAGTCTAGATGGTAAATAAAAAATGGCATGCTGCAAAAAGTAAATTGAGTCTACAGCTAAGGTTCCACCTCGGGAGCTTTGCAGCCGGAAATCAGAGAAATATCAGGTTGTCAAGATATGCTGATGGGCCCCTTAAATTCACAGCTTGCTTCATTCCAACCCACTTATGAAATAGGGCCATTACAAGCATTACCGGACTTCTCTTCTTTTCAAGTAACCGTGGTTGTAATCTAAGAGGAACAGTTTTATTCATATTAGCAATCACTGTAGAAGCATTACAACTTGCTGTCATTCTGACACCATGGTGGAGTTCACCATGGCCATCTGAAGAAAGATAACTAGAAAAACAACCAGCCTCAAAAGGGAAGCATCTTGTCAAGAGGAGGAATGAAGAATTTCTTGGTCTAAGAGAAAGAACTGATGAGGGCAAGGAAGGAATCTGCACTCCAAAGATTTGTCCCCTTCACTACCTACCCAAATTTGAATGATCGATCTCACCTCCATGACTCAAGTTTATCATTCACACAGTGATAAACAAAATGATATCTGAGATCTTTCTTAATTTAGAGGCTTTAAGATCTACAATTGCACATATATCAATAAGAAGTAAGTAAGTGCTTATCACTCAGATTACTACCAATTCCATATAATACATGTTGCATGTATGGTTTTGTTTTCCATGTTTAACCTTGAGCAACACTTAGCAAGCACTTCAAGACAATACATGACATCTCTTTATACATCGCCTGACATATCCCTATTCCACTTTGCCCATAACTGTATGTGTTTGACAGCTTCAGCTTTACATCCCAGAAAGACCCCTAGTACAGAAAAACCAGGAAGACCAGCTCCCCAGTGATTCTGTTATATCACCATATTAGCCAGTCACCGCCTGCCATGTCTCTCTTCCCCTGCAGTGATTGCTTCCTTCAGTAGGGAGTTCTGTTCCCCCCAGCTTCTGTTTCAATCTCAGCCCACATTGGTTTTACATAAAGAACTGTAACTTCTGTCGTTTAAAGAGCCTGGAGGAGCTGGGCCAGCTGATTGCCTACCTAGAAATCTAATCTGTGCTAGGTCTTAAATCCTGCCCTAACCTCCTGATCTCTTAGCTCCAGCCTTGCTAACCTGCTGTAGCCTTTCTCTGCTGTCCTGGGGGCGGGGGCTGAATCTGTCCTTTGCACTCTCTAATGAACTCCAGAGTCCTCTGTTAACGAACTAAACTTCCCACCTATCATGAACTCTCCTGCTCCCCTAACTTCTACGCAAGCCCCTAAACCAGGCTATACTTTCACTAAGCCACTGGAAAGCCTGGAGCAGATGGGAATGTCCTTTACTCTTTGGGCCCTGCAACTGTGCTTAGTCAACTTTGTCTTTATCCCCAGCTCTTTTCAATCCTAGATTTCCCCCACGAGCTGGAGTTGCCAGATGTTTCAGTGTGAGATATGCAGTTGGAGTCCCAATAATAACCAGACTCTTCCACCCTGGAACAGATCCCTGTCATCCCAAGCATCGAATTTCTCAACATTGCCTCCCTCGTCGTCTTCAGTTCATTGCTAAAGCTTGTGCTATTGCAGGTAGGTTAACGGGTTTATTGCTAAAACTTTGTGGTAGATGCTCATCGCCTGGCTCCTCATGCACACTCAGGTTAGCTGTCTCCAAGTGTCACTGGAGCGCCGCTACAAAAGTGACTAACTCACTGAGAGGATGAGAGGTTACCCTCCTAGGTCTCTTCAAAGGATTAACAGTCAACTAGAAGCTCATCAATCTTTATTGTACATGGGCTATATTATTATTTAACATGGGGAAAATGTTCAAGGAGGAACCAAAAGTTTAAGCTTCAGTTGATGTCTTCAGAGGACTTTACCAATAATAATTAATAACAGTAATAATAACTATTATTAATATTCATGATAGCATTACTACCATCACCACTGTTACTATAGTAGAGGGCATTATCACAATGGAGATCCAGCTGACTGCCAATAGATACTATAAATGTCTTAGTTAGGGTTTCTATTGCTGCTATGAAACACTATGACCAAAAAGCAAGTTGGGGAGAAAAGGGTTTATTTGGCTTACACTTCCACACTGCTGTTTATCACTGAAGGAAGTCAGGACAGGAACTCAAATAGGGCAGGATCGTGGAAGCAGGAGCTGATGCAGAGGCGATGGAGGGGTGCTGCTTACTGGCCTGCTCAGCCTGCTTTCTTACAGAGCCCAGGATCACCAGCCTAGGGATGACACCACCCCACCATGGACTGGGCTCTTCCCCCATTGACCACTAATTGGGAAAATGCCTTATAACTGGATGTCATGGAGGAATTTCCTCAACTGAAGCTCCTTCCTCTTTGATGACTCTAACTTGTGTCAAACTGACACACAAAAACAGTACGATAAATCAAGACTTTGTTTCAATCTAGGGATGTTTTCCCAGTTGGCAAAGTGCTTGCTTAATATGCACATCACATCACACAAACTGTGCTTATTATATAACACACCTGTAATCCCAGCACTTGAGAGTTAGAAGCAGAAAGAACTACTGGTAGTTTGTGGTTATCCTCAGCTATACAGCAAGTTTGAAGCCAGCTTGGGCTACAAGAGACTCTGTCAAAAAAAAAAAAAAAGAGTGGGGGGATAGGAAGAGGAAGAGAAGGAGGGAGCAGAGAAGAGTATACCTAAATCTAATTCACATTTGCCATCAGAACTTAGCAGTCCTCGGTAAGAGGTCCAGGCAATGATGAGTAAGCCTTATGTGGAGTTAAGAGCTTCCTTGTCCCTGAGAAAGTTCAGATGGTTGCCATGCTGCTACTGGGGGTAAAGTAAGGTCCCCACCCTAAGCTGCATGGGCCTCATAAAAGAATGATGTGAAGCCATAAGGAAAATCTGACAGCAAGTGCTGCTCATTGGCTCTTCCCAGCAGCTTTTTCAGAGAATGGGAGGCAAGTGTGTCAATAAAAAAAGAAATAATAAATTAACAAGAGCAAAGAGACCTGTACTTGCTACATCCTGGATAGAAAAATGTCACATACATTGGGACGTCAGGGGTAGAGCAGAGGGCAGGACCAGAAGCAGTAGAGAGGTGAGTGGCCATAGGGCAGGAGGCCAAGAGCAGCTGAAAGCAGAAACTGCTGAAGAGGCAGAATTGGCAGACACACAAGAACAGGGCAGCGGAGCAGAAGGGAGAGACAAAGAGAGCCATCCGTACCAGCACCAGCCAGCTGAGTCAAGGCAAAACTAAGCCCTGTGTGCATAAGACAAGGTCAGACCATGAGACATGGAAGTGGTACAAAGGTGGCCCAACAATGATACAAGTAGGGGCCCACGGACGTGGGAAAGAGTTGGGTTGTTTGCTGCTGTGACCTCATTCTTAAAACTTACTGAAGGCATACATTCCTTAGTTATTGTTCTAGCATATCTCCACTGTGTTTGCCACTTTAACCGGGAAGGTTATGGACATGCAGCACCTCAATGAAAATGAAGTACTTAGTCAACAGAAATATTCCCAAGACTCATCCAATCAGTGTCAGTGGAGGAAGGGGAAGACCACAGTACTGTGCCCTACTGAAAATTTACATCTGAAACTGAGGGAACTTGGCTGAACTCAGTGCAACTCTACTCACCACCTCTGTCTAATTCCCAGTGTG